>JAVSBS010011032.1:0-51229 GCA_033124195.1 Coracias cyanogaster
CCTCTGGCTCCAAACCTTTCGGCGTTTGAACTTGGCACAGTTCCAGAAGCGGCCAGCGGTGGTATGCGGGGGTGTTTTGGCTCCTGTCGGCAGCTCCTTCAGCTGCTTTTCTGCCCTTGCTCTCCAGATTCTTCTTAGAGCGGCTGCAGGAGCTCGTGGGAGCTCTGCAGTGGCAGTTTTCCTCCTCCTCCTCCCCCTCCGGCCAAGAGGCCTGGTGAGGGGGGAGGGGAGGGAGGTTTAAGAGTAGCGAGAGTTCTTTGTCGAAGGTCGCCGTAAAAGAGGGAGATTTTGTTTATCTTTCTGCTTTTATAGCCCTCTGAGTCTAACACGGCTTCCGTCTTCCGAGTTGCTGTTTCTGAAAGAGTCCCCAATGATTCATGGGAGTCGTAGTTTAAACTGACTTAAAAAGACATTTTAAAATGGTGGGTCCGTTTGCCACGCTCATTCAAACTTTTGTAATAAAACCCCTGAATTGTTTGCTCTGAGGTGCTGAGATGTTGCTCAGGTAGCTCTGACAAGGAGGGTTGCTATTTCTCTGGATATGAGGAAGCCTGACAAGGTGGCACAGACACTTTCCTGCCTCCAGTAAAAAGCAGCACTGGAAACCTATCAGAGAGGTTTTGGGTAGGTAACCATGGGACTTTGTCATAGAGCAGGGATGGTGCATGTACGAAGAGAGACCTTTCCAGCATAGTACGCTGTATCATTGTGGGAAACATCAGAGATGGGGAATGCATGGCACAAACACCAGTGTGGACTGTTGCAGGATAGGAGGCATAGTCACTGCTTCAAAGAGTACGAACCATGTTATTCTGGAAAATAGCGTGGGCAGCATGGAAAACTTGAAATCATGAAAAGTAACTGGGTTGAGTGATCTTGACTTGATTCAGTGTGCCTGAGGGACAACCCATACAGATAGTCTAAGAAATCATGAGTGGCATTGTACAGGCCTTACCAACCCATGGAATTTTGTATATAATGCTAAAATGTAACGTCTGAGAAAGACAGCCTCCCACAGGAATGGAAGGAGTGAATAGCTGTAGTTGTAGTCAGAGAATGACTGGACTTACTCAGCCAGAACATATGTTAATGAAAGACCTCATGCAACTGTCTCCTGCGAGGAGCAGCGAGGCTGAGCTCCCTGGCCAGGCTCAGGGGGATCCCGCCCAAAGGCACTGGGCAATGCACCTTCCGTGAGGGCAGCAGGGGCTCACAACAATGACCGGGGTGCTTTCTTCTGCCTGAATGTCTATTTTCCTACACCAGGATACATACCATACTCCCAAGAACCACCTTGCCTTGGTTTCTGCAGCACTTTTTACAACAGTTCCTGTCCTGTGGTAGGTTCTACACAAATACAGCCCCAAATAAACATACAGTGCCTGACTGGAAGAGCAGCAGGATGGAGCGGTACAGTCTGACTGCAAGCCACATGCCCAAGCACTTAACAGATTCAAGGGGACAACTGGACACAGAGATGCAATGCAGCAACCTGCTGACCATCATAACTGTGAGGCAGAGGTAGATGCAGAGACAGATTATGAAGTTGCTTCTCAGAGGCTTACTGAACACATGTCCCAGGCTAAGGGATAGTAGAAGAGAATCACAGGAGAGGCTGCATGAAAAGTTGGCACTGTGGTGCTGAAGACTGCTATGATGAGCCATTTAAGATGGGAGCTCAAATCTCGCCAGCTAGGGAGTGACAGACAGAGCGGGACTGGGTGCCAGGAGCCCTCTACGTGATGACAAGCAGCTTATGCTTCATAGGACAGAGAAATGGGCTCCAGTGCAGCAATTTAGAGAGATGACACAGAGCAACACACAGAGATCTTTACAACAGCCTTCTGACCAGGCTCTACCGGACTAGGATGGCACATGTCAAGGAAAGAGAAGAGGTGTTGCAAACGTGAGAGCGAAGGAAAGCTTCAGCTATGACCTGGGCTGCGTGAATGACCACTGTCTGCTAGAGGTATCAGAGAAGAATCCTCCATGTTTGGGTGTGGGAAGGTGAGAGGATGGGGCCCTTCAGCAAGAGACAGGTCTGAAGCAGAGGGTGCATCTGCGAGTCATCAACCAGCATGGATGAATTTGCTGCAGATGAGGTTTCATAGGGCTAAGGGTAGAGGGAGAAAAGCTGGACTGAAAGCTGATGTGGAGAGGAAATATCTCCTCCAACACAGCTGTTTAGGAGACAGACCTGCAAGAGGAGAGTGAGGAGGCAGCGCTATAGAAGATGAAGTACCGAAAAAAATTGCATAAAAGAGACTGCCTGGCAACCTTCAAGTGCTTGAATAATAAAAGGGGAAAACAAACAGGGAAGGGTGGAAAGGTCACAGTGCGCTGTAGGGTCCTGTCAAAAAGTCTGTCTTGACTTTTGCCATCAAGCAGAGATGCTCCCCTACAGAGAGCTGGTGCCTTGCAAATGCTGAGTGTGAAACATGTCACCCCGCCACTGCTCCACTCTCTAGTCTGTGGAGGAATTTAAGAATCTCCCTCTCTATTCTTTAGAGACTAATTCTGTACCCTTTACAGACGGCTAGGAACACCGTGTGTAATGTGTGCTTTAAGTATTTGTTTATTCTTATTTGAGTGGAGCTTTTGATGTAGGTCTATCCATTACTTAAAAGCCACTAAGTCGGAAAAGGATGAAAGAAGGTGAAATGGTCTGTATCATATCATTCTGTACAGTATTTGTGTATGCTGAATATTTCATTTATTCTGCAATCTGCAGATGGTTTGAAATTGAAAAGCTAGGCTATTCCAGTGGCAGCCCTTTTGTTCTTGGAATGAGCTTGGCTTATTCAAGCAAAGCAAGCAAACACCTGATTAATGGCAACATCTATCTTTAAGGAAAAAGGTTGTCATTAGACTGAGCTATTGTGCAAATCTAAAGTGTTTTAACATTGTGCTTTAGATGACAGGAGTTTGAGTGGGTTTCTTTCTTGTAGTGAGATCAAATCAAGTCTGAGGGATCTTCACCTCATCTTGGTGGGGTGCAGGAAGCCCAGGAGCATCAGCAGTAGGGAGTAGGGAATAACTGCAAGCCCAGACCCTCCTCACACAGGGTACCAGCCCAGGCCCAAGAGACCTTTGGTGGAAGAAGGGGTGGATCCAGGGTACCTGTCTCAGGAAAGCCTGGCTGCAGCTTGCCTAGCGAGACACTTGCAAGGGCAGATGGGTGTGATGCTTGGCCTCAAAAGAGTAACCATCCAGGCTGGAAATGAGAGAGTCTGGTCAGTTAATTATGAAAGAGAAGAATCAAGCGAAAGAAAAAAGACACCAAGGAGAGAGATAATGGGCTGCGCCAGTGTGTAAGAGCATGCGGCCACAGACAGCCCCAGCCCAAGGGCGCAACTGTAGCCAGAGCAACACAGTGCTGCAATTTCCAGATGTAAATCCAGAGCAGCCCCTCCTGTTCCAAGCTGCAATCAGAGGAGCAGGACTGTCTCACCCTCCTGTCCTAGCCAAGGAGGTGCAGCTCAGCAGATGCTCAGGGAAGAGGCAGCAGTGCCTGGCTCCCGCTGAATGCACAGCACAGCCCATTGCAAACCCTTCCTGAGGGGCTTAGCTTCTCCAGGCTCCCTCTCTAGCCAACAAAATGACTACAACTAGTCCATGGCAGAGTTCCCAACTTTCTTCATGCCACATCACAACTGGACCATCGTTTCTGCTAAAAAAATCCACAGAGGTCATTTCTCAGCAGTGAATGTCCTAAAGCTGAGCTCCTCCTGGCATGGCTGCAGCAGGGTGAGGCAGCAGGTACCTCGCTGGATTGTGTGCCAAGGCTGGGGTGTCCTCAGCAGCAGATCCCTGTGTGCAGCACCTCGAGGGGCTTTGAACAGCTTGGTCCATCCAACACACACTCCTCTGACCCATGCACTCAGCCTTCAATCTCTGCTTTGGTGAGAAAGTCTGTACTCACTGGAATATTCCCAGAAATTTGCTGCTGTTGCAAAACACAGCTTGCCTGAGATTTCGCAGAAAGGCAGGAGAAGAGTGTAGGTTTAGAGAACAAGCTGCACTTTCCTCTTTCCATATGCAGGTTGGTTTATGACCCTGAGAAAAACAATTGAACAGTGGACATTGAAGAAGATATTTAAAAACCTTTTAATCCCAGTGGGACAAGTTACTTTATGGAGGATGAAAAAAGAGGGTTCAAACTTTTTGCTTTCTTATTCTAAGACAACACACAGAACTTAGCCTTTTTTATTACAGTGTTCAGAGAAGGAGTTAAAATTCAGCATGAAAGGGCAGAAGATTAATTTTTCACCGAGAGAAATTCGCACATCCCAATGCAGCGGAGGAGGCTTGTGAGCCCTGCCAAGGGCAGCACTGACTCCCGGTCCCTTGATGGGGACACTGCTGCGGCTCTCAAACACGCTCTTAGGTGCTGGGGCATGAGCTGCCAGAGAGGAACACAACAAAGAGCACCATTACCCCCATCTGCTGCAGGGGTCTCTGGGGAGGGAGGGGCTGGTACTTCTGCATGGGCTCCTCCCTAGCTGGGCCCTGGCACCATATGCAGCCGTGGGGCTGTCAGGACAGGAGGTGCTCCTGGGGGCTGCTCCTGTAGCAGTGCAAGGAGCCAGGCAGAGGCACAGAGCGCCTGTCCAGGGCTGGGGCCCTCGGCCATGTCCCTTTAGCCTGCAGACGTCCGAACCCAGCTCTCTCACCAGGGTGCAGGCAGAATTGCAGGGAAAGTCTCTCCTTGGGCAAGGGGCAGAGTCAAGGATCCCGTCTCCGCCAGGCCAGCTCCCGTGGGCACTGCGCAGAAGCAGACAGTGTTGCCCCTGATACAGGTGCTGCCCCTGGTTCCACAAACTGACCCAGCGACCAGCTCAGCATTGTCCATCTCTGCCCGGCTGAGGAATCCTGGCTTCCAGAAGGCACGCCTGTCATCAGGCCTAAAATGCAGGATTTTGCAATTGGGTGATGGAAGAGAACAGGGCTACCACTTCAGTCACCAAGTTTATGACATCTCCATACAACAGATGATGTTTCAGATTGTGCAAAAAATGGGCATTTCCTTTCTAAGCAAGAACTCTCACTCTGTCTGTCCTGCACCTGTGCACTCCATGTGAGGGGCTGTGGGCAGATATGACAGAAGTCAGCACTCACAGAGATCTGCAGTCCAAACAGACCACAGCTAGGAGAAGACAGAAAGGAAAGGTGTACAAAATCAAAAGAGGGATGAAGGCAACAAATGGTTTGGGAAAATGATGCTTAGCCTGTCCAAAACTGCCTGTTTTGCCTTTCTCACAGCAGTGTGCTGAGTTGTCAGGCTTTTTGGCAGCAGCAACTCTTAAGAGCACGCAGGGTGAGAGCAGTGCAGGAGTCTGAACAGAAGAGACGGAGCCAGGGCAGCTGCAGTCCACATGGGATGAACCTGAACCAGCAAAGACAGACCTGGTACATCCATTCTAATATGGTTACAATAGAGAGAAAAGAGGATGCAGAAGCTGCGTTTTCCAGCTGACAGGTTTTATAGGATTTTAGTCAATGTCTGTTGGATTTTACTGAGTGGAAAGGACTTGTACACCTCTGATAATTGCTGTCTGAGAGATGGCCACTCAAATCTCTCGGACTCCTCTATTCAGAAGTCTGTTCATAATTTTCCATGCAAGCTGGTGAACTTCAGCTAAGGTGAAAGTACACATAAGAGGGAACGGAGCGTCAGCCAGTGGGAGATGGAGCCAGTATTTTGAGCAGAAATCAAAGAAAAGTGAAGTGGGCAGCACAGGATCTGGCGTAACACTCTCAATACTACAGCTCAGCCTTTGCTGGGCCAGGTAAAACCGAGCACTAAGGAAAAGCTAGAAAACAGCTGTTTCTCACCAGTTTTAACTCCACTGATTTCTGCTGAGCTAACATTACTTTAAGTGAAAATATGCCTTTAAGTGAAGGTGAAGTCCCATCTCCAGCCATGGGCTCACCCACAGCCTTCTGCTCATCTGCTCTGCGAAAGCGCTGCCAGCAGACCTGCTACAGGAAAGCCAAACTGCCGCTACATCTTGTCTGTTGTACCATAGATACAAATAAACATATAAAATAAAATCACTGTAGGGGAGAGGACAGGACAGGACAGCACAGGACAGCACAGGACAGGACAGGAGGAACTAGCCTCAGCCAAACAGCGAAACTGAGGAAAAGCAAAAGCAACAGGGAAAGACTGCGACCAGCAACTCCATTAGGGACCAAGAAGACTCGATCCCCCAGCACCCACCCCCTCAAGGAGCACACATGCTCATTTAAACACAACCAGCCAAGAACCAATGCTGTATGTACCACTAAGCAGTAAGTGTAGACTTGGTGGGTTTCCGTTCATCATGTAATGGGGTAAATAAACCACAGTTTGTGTGCGGAGCCGAGGTGGCTTGACGGAACATCACCCAGCTCCTGGCTGTGCAAATCTGCCGTGCAGAAATACCTCGACCCTGCGTGTGTTTCGGCTCTCTGCGCACCGGAAAGGAGCCCCGGTTCGAGACAGCTCTCCGTGCGAAGCCAGGTCACCGGGCGCTGTGCTCCTCAGCCCCCGCAGCACCCACGGCCGGGCACGGCTCTCCGACCCGCGGGGAGCGGCCCCGCTCCGGCTCCGTCGCCCGGGCTGCTGGGGGGATGCTGGGGAGGCGTTGGGAAGATGCTGGGGGGGTGCTGGGGCGGTGCTGGAGGAGGTGTTGGGGGGATGCTGGGGGGGCTGCAGCCGCCGAGCGCAGCCCCGCTCCCGCGCACCGTGCATCGCCCGGATCTGCGGGCGCTGGCGGGACGCCTGGTGCTGGGGCGGCCGCGGGAAGGCGGCTCGGGCAGGCGAAGCCCGCGGCCGTGCCGGGCCGGAACCGGGGCCTTGCGCCGCTGACTGCTGGGGATGCCGGTACTCCCGTCACACCGAAACGCCGCGTGTCAGCTGTGCGGCCCCGCGCAGGCTGCGCTCCCGGCTCCTGCCGGCGGCCGCCGCCGCCGCCGCCGCCCAGCTTCCCCGGGACCCCCCGGCTCCCCGGGACACTCCCCGGGACACTCCGCGGCTCCCCGGCACCCCCCCGGCCCGGGCCCGGCCGCCGAGCCCCGGAGCGCCCGCCTGGCCTACAGCGCCACCTGGCGGCGTGGCGGGGGCCCCGGGCACGGGCCTGCGCCCGCCAAGGGCCGCCGGAGGCCGGGCTCGGCCCGGGCCGTCCGGACCGGCAGCTTTACGGGCGCGGTCCCGCTGCCGGCCCCGCTGGCTCTCTCTGCAGGTGCGTTAGCGCCTGGCGCGGTTCTTCGTTAGGCTGTGAAGGGACCGCTAATGAATTTACCGGGCGGGTCCCTCCTGCGGTGCCGCGGTTTAACCCAACCGGCAGCAGCTGCAGCGCGGTTCGCTGGGACCGGCCCTTCGCCGCTCGCTCGGTGCCCGCAGCTCCGCCCCGGCCTCCCGCCGGAGCCGCAGGGTTTGCCGATCCCCGCGGTCAGGAGCACGGGTTTTGCAGGCACCGCCCGGGGCCGCGGGCCCCGCCCTTGGCCTCCCCCTTCCCAGACTTGTGCTCTGGACGAAGGGAGCAGTCCTGGCTTCCCATCAGATGCTTGAAGCTGTTTAATAGTTCTTAAAATACTTCTCCTGAGTTCAAAAGTAGACAAGAGATTTTCCCAGTGGAGAAGTGATTTGTACCTTCTCAACACCACAGCTATTAACAATAAACAATTCAATGCAAATAGGAGCTATTTATAAGCAGAGAGGTGCTCATGGGAATGAAATTATGAACACAGAGAGTCTCTTCTTTCTACTCTCAAAATAGTCTCGATTTTAGGCACTTTAAAATTTCTTACTAAAACTATTTCTGACGTCGTTGCCGTCCCTGGTATGGATGGAGCAGGAAGGAGCCTCCAGGCTCTGCTGTGCCACACCAGCCTCCTCCCACCCCTGCACCCAGTGCACCGAGACCTGCACAGCCAGCGCCAACCCCTCCTGCAACACCCTGACACAACACACAGAACCATTTTTAACATATAAGCTATGATTTTAAAAAGCTCATTTCACACCAAGGAAATGAGTTTTAAGATGCCATGAAACTTGGTGACAAAATTGTGTCCTTACAGATAAACCATTAAAATGCACCAGAAGGAAATGCTTCCAGATGAGGATTTGTTGTGCTGGTTCAGCCATCACCATTTTATGCTGCCATCAGTTACCTGATCACACAGGCCAACGCTGAACTCAGCAACATCCCCTCACAACTCTTCTCTCAGACAGTCCTGCCAGAGGTTCCTGTGGGCCCAGCTCCTCCGCTGCCCACTGTGGTGCCACCATCGCCTGCTGGACACAACATGCAGAGATGGCTCCTCAGTGGCCCTTCACGTGGAAGGACACCACTAAGATTGCTCAGCAAGACCCAACCACACCCAACAGGAAGCTCCTCTGACAGATCAGCTCCTGGTTAATATAATCCTGGCCTTGCTCACCACCCCAACCACGACCACCTGGTTGAGGGCAGAGCCACAGAGACACAGGTGGGTCAGGTTCTGCCTCTGGAACATGAAGCCAATAGGAAAACCAAAACATTCTGCTAGTTTGTGACTCATTCACAGGTCAACTCCAACTTGGGGCCTACAACTCAGGCCCCAGCACTTCAGGGTTTCATTTGATTTCTTCAAATTGGGTTCTGAATTATTTTTCTGGAGGGAGAAACGTGTAGAAAGAGAATAAACTCTGAACACAAATAGAAATCCAGGGACACAAACACAGCTTGACACCAAAGGTCATTTTGCACAGGTAGAATGCAGCCAACAGCTGCGTTCCCTGGACATGGCCATCAAATTGCCCTTACAGAATCAGCTATCACATTGTATTCATGGACAGGGAAATGCTAGACACCTCACTTCATCAAGTTAGAGTGTATGAGCTCTTCTGCCCTGCTGTACACTCCAGACCTTTCTAGTAATAAAACCACGCACTCTGATCCTCATGGCTTGTCTTGTCACACCACCACCAGCAGCTGCCTTTGGGAGACCAAAGATGTCCAAGAAACCTTCCCTGGGGGCATTTACTGACAGCCAGACAGTGCTCTTCAGGCTCATCTTCAGCTCTTATTGGCATTTCAGGCTGGAAAGGGCACAGTGTGGACAGCACGTCTCCTGGCTGCAAGGATCCTTCTGGGCTCAAAGGGCAACCTCAAAGCCCAGTGCTCCAGCAAAAGGCCTGCAAGGGACTGGTGCACTGCACCTCTGTGTGGGTATCCAGCAGGGCAAGGAGGGGGATTGGTTTGGTCAGTGATAGTTCTGTCAACTCGTCATTAAAGAACTGACTGTTCTTTGGTCCTGTACACAGCACCCTGATTCAGGGATTAAAGTGCTATGGGATCAGGAGAACTGCCCTCTGTCCCCAGCCCTGCCACTAACCCACCAAGTGGTTTCTGCACAAGTCATCCTGTTTTTCTGGGCTTGACATTTAATAAAACAGGGTTAAAGCAGCAGACCTCCACTGCCACGCACTCTGCAAGCCCCAGAGAAAGAGCACTGGTTGTCCAAAAGACAAAAATGCTCCCAAGTATGTGCACAAAACACTAGTAAATATTTTAACAAGGTATTAAGAGTTGACTTAAAAGGCATTGTACTAATCTATGAAGAGCAAGGCAGATATGTCTACTTACACGTGGGATTCTGGTCTCTTAATAGTCCTGTAATTTTTAGCTAAAGCCTATTTCTAGAGGATTATCCATTGTCTCTCATGGGCATTATTTGTAGAAAGTTCTCAGGAATACCATGAATATTTCAGCAGAGCCTGAATTTTACAGAGAACACACCCTCTTGTAGAGGAGCAACTGGCTTATGAGCATGCATCACTTGAAAAATTGTACATACGTGTCTTAAATTCTCGGTCATTGCATCAGAATGTTCCATGAGCCTTAAATGTTTGAAAACAACGTATTTAGTAATTTCTCTGCTTTTGTTACAATGTTCTTCTTTATGTCTGTACCAGGAGTAATAGAATAGAAATTCTCGTAATAAAAAATAAAATTTGGACATATAATATATCCTTAATCTTGATACATTATAATACATTGTAACTTAAATTCTGTATTTATTGCACAAAGTAAACTTTAGAAAGAAAATATGGATCAAAGCACAGAATATATGAAATCAATCACTTTATATGTTTCAGCCCATGAAAATCTGCCAGTTCCCTCCTCATTTCCTGAGGATATTACACAGAACCATAAAGGCGCTGGTTGGAAGGGACACTGGCTTAATCTGCTGTCATTAGCCCTCGGTCAGATGAGACATGGCTGTGTCCTGTGCAAAACCTCCAGGGACAGGGACTCACCACATGCCTGGTGCCTGTCCCAGCAGTGCCCAGCTCTCCTGGTGCAAAAGACATCCTGGTGCCAACAGCAGATCCAGGCTGTGCTCAGACCACCCCTTCACCTTCTATTAGCCAGACTCAACAAGCCTCCAGCCTTCCCCTTGGCCACAGACCCAGGTGCCTCACCATCATGGCAACTTCTGCTGGATCCACTCCAGTATTTCCACATCCCTCTTGAACTGGGGACCTGAAATTGCATGCAGTTCCCCAGGTGTCCTTGCCTGCTCTGAGCAGAGGAGATAACAACATCCCTTGCATAGCTGGCCATGCTCCTCCTCATGCTGCTCAGCAAAGGTTTTTCCTATTTGTGGGGGAAGGCTCCGTGGCTCTTACCTAACCTGGCACCCACCAATGTCTCCAGACCTTTGCAGCAGTCACTTCCCAGCCTGTGCCAATGAATGGGCTGATCCTTCCCCAGGGGCAAGACTTAGCCCTTCTCCTTCTTGATCTTCAACGCTTCTGTTGGTCCAGAAATTTCCTCATGATCCCTTTGTACTGAAGTTCTGCTAGGTTTTATGCCACCCATTCCCTTAATTAGTATCACCTATGGATTTTCCAAGGGTGCACTTTGTCTCTTCATCCAGGATGTGACAAATACATGAAATCCCACTGGCCCCAGCATCAGCTCCAGTCACCACCGGGTGGTCACCAGTGAGCCCAGACAGTTGCACCCAACAGTTGGTCCATCCAGCCCAGCCTAGTCCATATCTCCTCAATTCCCACTTGGGAGTGTGGTGGGAGGTGGTGCTGAGGTCCCACTTGGCCCAGGCTTGTGGCCCCCTGGCTCTCCCCTGCCCCACAGACCCAGTCCTCCTGCCAGAGAAAGCCATCAGGCTGCCCAAGTAGCATCTGCCTTGGGAAACATGTCGACTGGTCCCAACTGATTTCTTGTCCTTTGGATTTCTTGTCCTTGTTTCCATTTGAAAACAGATGCCAGGGCACATGCTCCATGGTTGTGTCAGGACTGAGGTGAAGCTGACCAGCCTATTGCTCTGAGTCCTTCTCCTTCCCCTTAAAGATTAGGTTGGTATCACTATTTTCCAGTCACAGTCCTCTCCCAGTCACCTCGATTTTTCACAGGTGATACACAACAGCTCCCAGTCACATTGACCAATCCCTTTGGGATCCTCTGCGAGTCCTCACCAGCCCCCAGATTTGTACAAACCCAAGCAGCTCCCAACCTGCTGTGCTGTCATGATGAGCTGTCCCTTTCCCAATGGCTCATACACTGACTTTGCCTGCAAAGACTGGAAAAACACGTTTCCCATCCAAAAAATATGAAATAGGGTTTTCACACTTGATTTACTGAAGGTTTGGAAAGTTTGTGCTACGCTGACATCAGGCATGAAGCTGTGCTCTGCTGAAGCGTGGGGCCAGCACTGAGACCACCACATGTGGGAGAACAGCAGTGACAGCCAGATGGGATGGCAGAAGATGCATACAGACTGGCGAGTCAGCCAGGGCCTTGCTCAGAAGCCGAGCTCACCTCGCCTTAGAACAGGCTCACCTCTCCGGTGGCATTCAGCACGGACGGATTTTCTCGCTGAGTAAATCTCAAGCGGGAAGCGTGGCTGGCGATGCTCGCTGGGAACTCGCCCGGCTTGCAATTAGGCGCACGCCTGGGTGCGTGAGGCACCCGGCTCTGCCCTGCAGCCCCCCCAGGGGCCCGAGCCCCCCCGGCCAGAGCCAGGAGCGGCGTCGGGAGCGCCGAGGCTCCAGCATCCCGCACCTCCAGCATCCGCCCTTCCCGCCGAGCGCTGCGTGCCGGCAGCCGAACCCGAACCGGGGCCAGGGAACGCGTCTTCCCTGTGCTGAAACGCGGGGGATCTGCGGCATACCACGAGTGCCATCTGCCGGCGCTTTCCCCGTCGCTCGGGTGCCCGGGTCTGCTCAGGCTGAAAAGCCAGGAGGAGATGAGGAGCGCAAACCCGCCGCTGCACAGCTGGCGGCACCGCTGGAGGCGGGGAGCGCAACCCCTCGGTGCCAGCGGGACAAGCCAGCAGCTCCCGGCCGCTGCTCCGAGGGACCAAGCCAGGCATCCTGCTCTCGGCTGCCATGGAGCTCATTTTTCTTCTTAGTAGCTCGAATAGTGCCGTGTTTTGGATTCCATTTGGGATTTGGCATGAGAAGAATGCTGATATTATGCTGACGTTGTTAGTTGTTGCTAAGGAATCAAGGACTTTTCAACTTCCCGTGTCTTGCTGGTGTGCAGGTGCACCAGGAGCTGGGAGGGAGCATGGCCAGGGACACGGACCCAAACTGGCCAATGGAATATTCCGTATTGGACAACGTCATGCTCAGTAGGTGAGGGTTGCCTGGGAAGCTGGGGCTTTCTCTTTCCAGGATTGTGGTTTGGAGATTTTCTGGCCCAGGATTGGTAGCCAGGAATGGGCTGGGCATTGATCGGTGGGTGGTGAGCAATTGATTGAACATTATTTGTTTGTATATTCTATTATTATTACTATTATTGTTATTATTTTAATGTTATCTTATTTCAGTTACTAAACTGCTCTGATTTTGACCCATGAGTTTTACTTTTTTTTCCTTCCAATTCTCTCCCCATCCCACTGGGACTGGGTAGAAGTGAGTGAGTGGCTGTGTGATGCTTAGTTGCTGGCTGGGGTTAAACCGCAACACCAGGTCATCTCACAGCTTCCCTGCTGAGGTCTGTGCTAACAAAGGGGTTTCACTGCCCTCACAGTGGATCCTTGTATCCAAAAGATCACTTTGTCCTACAGAGAGATCAGTCAGTTGCCAGCAGCATGCTTGCTCAACAGTGACTGCGTGGCTGGCCAGAGTCCAGGGACGGCGCCTGTTTTCAGCTGGACCCTGCACCCATGCTGTGAGCTCTCAAGACCCAGACACCTTGAGCAGCACTGGCATTCCTCCTGTGGAAGCAGAGACTCCTGCCCTTCATGCCTCAGCCTGCCTCATCCCTGATGCCACACTTCTTTCACTATGGGGATGCTGAAAGTAGTGACCTACTCAAACTGAGTTACCTGAGGTGGTTGCCCTCACACTAAGAAAATTGGTCATACGTGCAAAAAAGAGCATAGAATCATAGAGTGGTTTGGGTTGGAAGCGACCTCAAAGATCATTTAGTTCCACTGCCCCTGCCATGGGCAGAGACACCTCCCAGCAGACCAGGTTGCTCAAAGCCTCATCCAGCTTGGCCTTGAACACTTCCGAGGATGGAGCATGCACAACTTCTCTGGGCAACCTGTTCCAGTGTCTCACCATCCTCATACTAAAGAATTTCTTCCTAATAACCAATCTAAATCCACCCTCTTTCATTTTAAAACTGTTAAAGATCATCTTTACATCACTGTGCAGCATAAGCAATAACCAGGGGAGCACAGGTGAAGGTCATGTGGGAGAAGAACAACTTGCTGTAAGCTAGCTGTGCATAAAACCGTGACTCCCTGGGACCTTGCCACAAGCCACATGGCAGAAATTTACTTCAGGTCCTTGCTGGGTTGAAAATGAGATCCAAAGCATTTACCCTTGGTTTCTGCTGCTCTCTGTGCTCCCAACAGCTTCTTGAACCCATTCATTGATTTCAGCCAGGGCTTGAAAAGGGATCAAGGTCTCAGGTGCAAGCAGGTTGCCAGGCTGGCAGGGAAGGGTTGACGATCAGAGATCAAGGCAGGAAAGGAGAGGGGGACACCGGGAATATTCCCTGCAGGCACCAACCCCAACACCCCATTCAGAGGAGCCACTCTCCCAGCAGTGTGAGGATGCCTTCCCCACCTTCATGGACCCTGCCAGACAGTAGCACTGGGAGCACAGAAAGCAGCACAAGAAATGGCCTTTGTACTTCCATGGAGACAATGATGGAATAAGTATTAAAAATGTAAAAATTGCTGTGAACCCTTCTGATGGACATATCCCGTATCCATATCCATTAGAGAACCCTAGCTGCAGTGCCATTAAGAAGCATTTTTCTGTTTCAATTTACAGAAGTATAACTGAAAGACAAGATTCTACCTCTCGGAGCACTGGGGAAACTCACCCCATTCCAATTTTAAAAAGAGAGCTTTACCCTTCAGAATAAATCCATTTAGAAATTTGGAAACACTTTTTTCTTGATTTTCACATCTCTTTTGTTGTGTCAAGAGACCAAAATCCATTTTGGTGGTATATATTTCAAATAGACTTCCAAAAGCTGAGTATTGTGCAAAATTAATGCGCTTGGATGAAAACATTTACATGCCGAAAGCCCTGCGGTGCTGCCCAAGGAATACATCAGTTAGAGATTTGTTGCTGTGTTTGGGTTCTCAGATGTGAAACATTCAAGGCAAAAATACCAGGAGGAAGCACAGTTTCCTTATAAACATAACAGGGATGCACATGTACAGAAACAAATTTGCTGCAGAAGACACAACAGTTAATGTCTGTTTTCAAGTTAATGGGTTTATAAACAACTTGTAGCAAGTCTTTCAAGACCAGCGTATTGACATATTTCCATTTGCATGTGGGTCACCTCAATGAAACAAACCCAAGTTTGTTGTTGCAGTGCCAGCTGATAATGGGCAAAACTCTCGCAGTTGTCTCTTGCTGAAAATATAGGTGCAGCACTAGTTAGTGTCACTCTGAGCATGTCTGGGAGATAGATTATTTGATTTTCACCTCTTCCCTGAATGGATCACCCCAACAGCATGACTGGATTAAATTCAGCTTTTTTCTCAGAGTGAATGCCACCCTTCTGACATCAGCCACCCAATCCCATTCTCTGCTTCCCTAGTGCAATTTAAAGCAATTCCAGGCTTGTCTCCTCCAATTCCCAGCAGGAACATGTGCTCCAGTGCTGTGTGCCTGTAGGTTGTAGTCCAGAGGCCTCCCCCAACAATGTGTAAATGAGGGAAAGTCAGCTGAATTTAGTGCGACTGTGATTCACTCCTAAAAGCGGCTCCATCCTTACCCACTGTACTTCAGAGCATCTCTGTGTGAGATTCCTCAAGTTTGGCAGCCAAGCTGTTTCTGAGGAAGGGACAGCACAAAGAGGACACACGGCACCTACACAACCCAGCCCCCATGAACACAACAGGTTAATGAACTCAAATTATGGGTACTTCCACATTTTCAGTATCACAGTAACAAAACAAAACCTATGTTGCTGGTAGTACCCTGAAACTGCCTGAAACCTGCTCCATTTCCGTATGTGTTATTTCTGGTAAAATAAGTAATTAAGATTCCTAATTGGATTATCCAATATGTGACACAGAGCTAGTGAAAACTTGTGTTAAGGAGATTTGACAAAGTTCTATTCAATGGAGAAGATGAATTTGATTCCTTAGGTTCCCCACTTCCCCCAATTCAAATGGATTTCATAATCCTATTATCACCAACAAAATTACCAAGTCATTTTAAATAAAATTACTTTAACTACAAAAATACTTCTGAGATTTATCCTTTTTTCTAAAATATTAATTGAGATTCCAGACAATATATGCATGTAAATAAGATTTTTAAATTCAACTTTGAACAGTATATGCCATTATATGTTGTTTTCAAAATATCTGCATGTCTTTCAAAGGGATTAGAAAAGAAAATTCTTAACATTTGATTAATCAAAGAACTTGGCTGCAGAACAGAAACAGTTCCTTTGCTAAGTATTACATTGATCATTGGAATTTAAAATAAAGGTTGAATGAAATGTGTAATGCACCTTTATTCAGTGTTACTTTTCTTCACATTGGCCTTTGATCCATTGGTATTTCTGTGTCATGCAACACCCTAAAAATGATCCTTCTCTCGCTTCAAACTCTCAGTTTAGATTTACACAAAAAGCAGCAACATTAGGAAAGACCTTGCCATCTTCTGCACCTGGTTTGATTTTCTGCTCTTTTTGTAGCTTCTGTGCATTATGGAAGATAGAAAATTAATGTCATAACCAGTAGTGAGTTAATTATTACAGACTGCGAAAGGCTGAATTCACTTGTACTGAATGAGTGCAAATTATACAAGACCTTTGATCGTGATTGGTTGTCCTTCCTTAGCTTTCCCTCTGTAGGTTTAGCCTTCTCCCTTGTAATCTTGACTCGGAAGTCTATTCGTGTGTTCATCCTCATTCTTTAGACACAGAATAAATCAGGTTTTCCAGAAAGCCCCACATTAACATGCTCTGCGAGGACACGCTAATCCCGAGGTGAGGGGATCTGAAATAATCCATCCTGCTCCACACACATACATGCAGAGCAGAGTTACCAGAGCAGCTTTTTGGTTTACAAAGTTTAGCATTTTTAGAAGCCTTGTGAATTATTTTGATTTGGAGAACTTAGAGATCAGATTAAGATTTTCATAGGCATTTTTATGCAGTTACATGAAATGTTTTTGTGGTTTGGGGTGATTTTTTTTAAGATGCAAGGTAACCCTGTGGGGCAGAGACAGCTCCTCTGAGCACTAGAAGAGCAATCTTCCACTCTGGAGGTCCCAGCACCCATCACCCCCTGTGAAGCCATCGCCCCTTTGGTCACCACCACATCTCACACCCCTCCCTGTCCATCCCACAGCATCTCTTGGCAAACAGACCTGGACCAGGATTTTCAGGTGTTACACTTTTTTTTGTTTTTACATTTACAGGCAACATAAATAACAGTGCAGTTAGGAGACGGATACTTACCATACAGCAGATGGCCTCCAAAACATACATCCCAGTAATTTGACATATGTTTGGTGTGTGGCCCTGGGTGAGCTTCCCTTAGGGCTGCTGCAGGAGAGAGGATATCACATGAATCTTTCTGACCTTACCACTGTTGATCTGTGAAACTGTAAACTTTAGGTAAAACAGGGGATGTAGCATCTCCAGTCACCAGCAAGAAATGCTTTGGGTTTGCCAAAGCTGCCTGGCTGACACTCGTAGATGAAAAGAAAGTTTTAATTTTTTCTAGCATAGGCTGCCCGGTTTCAGGCATCATGCTCCAAGCCTACCAGACAACAGTTAATTCAGCACGCTTCTGCTGTGCTGTCAGTGCAGTGACAGCAGGCAAGAAGACGATGCATGATCCAGTCGGACAGGACTACGAGATCCAGTAGTTTTGTGTCACTTCATGTGCAGCAAAAAGTGTCTCTACAAGGCGTTACTTGTCTGCTGTGCTCTGCAAGCGTGTTACACAGTCTGATGGTGAGAAAATGGAGCAGATAATGGCATTCCCATGTCCTAGGGAATTTGTTCTTCAACTCCTAAACAAGTTTATTTATGTAATTGCAAATACCAGGCTATAGTTAAGCTGTTATTTTGTTCTAGATATGATCTATTTTCCACAGGCACACTGAATTAAAAAATTACTCTGTATTCCACTTGTGTGTAACAAATATTTATGTAATTCCTTTAGCTGGAAAATGGCTGCTGTTACCTTTATAACTCCCTCTGTTATTTTTCTTAGTGAAAACACCAACTGATCACTAGCCATGACACACTTTGGACAACCAGAGCAAAAGACATTGTGCGTGACATATAGTATCTGCCTTCATACAACTGGAAACTAAGTCAGAATTCCTTTCTAATTCCTATTTTTTATCCAACACTCACTAAAAATAAATTGAATGCATTTGCTTACAACCCTTGACCTGACTGACATCTGCCCTGTGTTGGGTATCTTCCAGCACAGCTCTAAGGAGAAGCCAGCACAACCGCAGCATGCTTTAAGCGAGCAATCCAGGACATGGGGATTGGTTCCTCCCTTAACGTTTGCCATCCTCTTACAGGGCTGTGACCTTCCTACCGGCCTGAAGAAATTCTGAAACAAGGGAATAGTTTCAGTCATAGACCCATAGAATCATTATGATTGGAAAGGACCTCAAGGATCATCAGGTCTGACCTTCATCCCAGCATCTCCCTGACCACTAGACCATAGCCTCAAGTGCTACATCTCGTTTTTTAAACGCCTCCAGGGATGGTGATCCACCACCTCCCTGGGCAGCCTGTTCCAGCGCCCAACCACTCTCTCAGTTGCATGAGCAATAATTATTGCACTTCATTTTTCACACATATTTTCTTCCCGGCCTTTAGAAATCTGCAGGCATACTTTCAGAGTGCCAAGCCTGAATTCCGATTTGCACAATCCATCTGCTGAAGCCAAGTTTCTCCTGTAATTAAGTGAATGGCAAGTGGAGCAGCACTGACCACCTGAAGCCTTCTGAGGCTTTGGTCCTATTGATCTGGGCACTAAGCAGAGGAGAGCTGTTAAAGAGATGCACGCGTGGATTCATTTCTATGTAGCCAGTCTTTTCTGTGCTCAAACTCATTTCTCTGTTTGGGAAGTTGAACTGGAACTGAAGAGCATGCACTAAATATTTCATGTTGTACTGGAATGTATAATTCATGATCAAATCCTTCAGAAAGGAAAAGATAAGATAGAGCTGCAAAAGCTTTAAATCAAGTATTTTTTTAGCTTGTAGACAGACTGCTTAAAAATGCTTTTGCCCTTTTCTGTTGGTGTTATAAAGAAAATTAGAAAATAACATGCAATAGTGAAAACAGAAACACTCAAAGCAGATTTGAGAAATTATTTGTTATTGTTTGCAGACAGATGCAGTTAACGTTTTATGCATGCTTCTCTGAAGGCACTCGCTTGCACTTAGTTCCTCCAAATTCACACTGTCCCTTAGGAACAAGATGTATTGGCCTCAACATGTAAACAGCTCCATGTATTGTTAATTTGTTGTGCCAACCGCGGGAAGTCACGGGTGGGGATATTTAACAGTGCAGACCTTACGGAACAGGCCCTGCTCCGTTTAGATGCCTATGATGGCTTCAGCAGTCTGAGCCTTGAAGGGTTTGTCCCACTGACACCTGAGATGGTGTTGGTGATGCCTGTGCACGCCTGCATCCCTGGGAAGGGTCCTGGTCTCTGGTTAGTCGCTCTCGCTCAGGACCAGGCACGGGGTGCAGTACCCCTCAGCGGCCCTGCAGTGCCCAGCATCCCAGCAGCTACCAGGTTGCTTGCCCTACCCTGGAGGAAGACCACCCCTCTTCCTCACCTTACACTCCTGTCAGAACAGAGCAGCTGTAGAGAAGCCCTCAATCATTCATATCTGCAAAAAGCAAGCAGTGTTAGGTGTTTCCCCAGGCAGGGATTGCTATTGTCATCATCTGGCACTTGCAGAGCGGTGGTGCTCTGTTTGCCCTGACCTGACCTGTCCCTGAGGAGCACAAATCCTGGTCTCAGTGTCCCAGAAGGACAGATGACACTCCTTGCTGAAGGGCTGGGGGAAGACAGTGAATTGCTTCTCCAGCACATCTGAGACCCTCAATCTTTCCTGTCAATGGGCACCACTGCGAAAAGTCTGGCTCTGGCCCCCCTGTCTTTGCACCCTCCCTTCAGGTATAAGGGCAATCTTATCCATGTGGATAAGTCCTGAGCTTTCTCTTCTCCAGGCTGAACAGTTCCTGCTCTCTTAGTCTTTCCTCATAGGAGATATGCTCCAGACCCTTCACCATCTTTGTGGGCTTTCATTGGTCTCTCTCCAGCATGTCAGTGTCTCTCCTGTACTGGGGAGCCCAGCTCTGGGCACAGTCCTCCAGGTATGGCCCCACCAGTGCTGTGCAGAGGGGAAGAAGAACCTCCCTCTACCTGCTCTATTTGAGCATCAATTTTAACAAAAACATCTCAAAGACATTTTTTTAAAAAAACAAACCAACAAACAACAAAAAATCAAAGCAATAAGCATTTTGTGGGGGGTCTTTTTCTCTTTCACCCTCATATTGACAAACAAAGATCTTGGATGAGAGGTCTCCGGTCTTTTCAGCCTATAATTCAAGCAATTTCTAGTATAATGAGAACCCTCTGGTGTCTCTCTGAAGCAGATTTCTGAGGAAACAACTTGTTTTTGGAAACTGGAAATGTGCCCAACAGAATTTGTGGTCTGTCCTCTACCACTTCTCCAGGGCATGCAAGGTTTCAAATATGCTCTGAAAGCACTGACTGCTGTTCAGCTTCCCCTAAAAAGTGTTCTGCTTTGCTCTGTTTCTGTAACAGAGAACCAGATTGTCCACCACAGTTTACAAAAGCAGCAAGTTGATGCTGTGCTCCCTTCAGTTTCATGTGGAAAATAATCGCAGAGCTTTGACAACAAGAACAATTGACAATTGCTTGTTGTCTCTGTGCTTTCTTTGAAGAAATCTGTACGAAAAAACACCAACAAGATTTTCACACATAGTTAATCGCACCTATGAGATACTATTAAAGACTGAGCAAGAGAGGCTGGTGGAGCCGTGCTCTGCCTTCCCTGACACAGAAACAGAGACAGCTGCCAGGAAAAAAAAAAAAAACAAAACCGAGGTCAAGGCGACCCTGTATCCTTCCCTCATGGGGCTGAAGGCAGGGGCTTAAAGGAAAGGAGTGAATGGCGGCAAGTCTACACCCATGGCATCAGGGGAGCCCCCTCCTTGCCCACCTTGTCTGTTGCAGTTATGCCCCTCTCCACTCCACTGCCCCAGTGTGTGTGTAGGTCCAAATGATGCAGGGATCAGACACTCCCTGACCAGTGTACAGATTGTCACCAGTGGGGTTTTGCATGAGTTCCCTCAGAAACGGAAGATGCAGCTTCTTGAAAGTGTAGGCATCAGAGACCACATCTTTGTTTTGCAGATGTAGAAAAAGGTCTCCCCAAAGCCTCCGGCACCATGCCAGATGCCAAAGCAGATTATCTGTAAATGCCACGGGCTATCACTTTGCTTTAGCTAATTTGGTGAGCTTTAGTGACTCCCACACACTAGGAACTGCAGGAGACATAAATATTTAATACAAAGGCATGGAGAGCTGCTAGCAGCTGAATCTGGCTCTGCCTTTACATCCCAAAGCGAGGGAGGAAATCTGGAAATCAGAAGGTAAAATCAGGGTGTCTGAAGATTCTTTTGACAGATTATTTTTGGCCCTTCCTGTCTGTATTGCACACCAGCCTGAGACGTGTGGTGCTAAATTCCCTGAAGAAGCAGCTTCGTAGGCTTATATCAACCTGGGGTGCCTGGAGATGTTTCTCGGGGTGAAGCAGGATGCTGCTGGCAGAGGAAGAGCCTTCACCACTGCCTCTGCCATGCCAGGGTGTTGCTGCCCCAGCAGCTCCTCAGTCGTTCTCCTCCAGCCTGCCTGCATGTCAGAATTTGGGTTCAGGTTATGGAGACGTTCACGATGATACTGGCTGCCTATCACTGCCCTCCACAGGGTCCTGCTTTCCTGGGGCTCTGAACCAGGGGTCAGCTTAGGCACGCTCCTATGAGGTCCACAAGTGCCTGTGCCTTTCCCTGCAAACTGCAACAGAAGGCTGAACCAGTCTCTCTATTTTCACTTTATTTTAGAGGTGGGTTTGAACATCAGGGCTGTCAGGGCTCTACTGGTTGCTGCCTGCCCATGCTGGAGACCAGAGGGCCAAAGTCAGTGGCCCTTCACAGACCCACCTGCCCATGGTATGGGCAAATTTCTTGCCTCTCTTGGCCATAGCAGACCCCAGCGGTGGTGGTGTGGTCATCCGGCGTGGCATGCAGAGGGTGTTGTCCAGGGACAGTTCCATCAGGGTCAGATGATGAGGTGAAGATCAGAATTTCTTCTGAGCCTCCAAGTCCATTGAGAGAGCACCGTTTGGAGACAACCATTCCTGTGCCCACAGCCATGGGGTCAACTCAGCTGACATCCCAATCTATGACACTGAGCTTCTGTAGTGAGAGCCCAACATCCCAGGCCCCCCTCTGCCTCCTCCCTTTGGACAACCAGCCTCAGAAAAATAAAGTCAGTGCATGAACTGCATCCGAAGAGGAAGAGCAGTGAATTAAATACACAGACAGACCTTTCAAAGGGGTCAAGAGCATCAGCAGGCTCTGAAAATGGCCAGTGACATCAATTAGCACTAAGGTAAAGTTAAAAATTTATTGGTGGTGCTTCACACAAACATAAATAAATAGATAAATAGACCTAACAGGAACCATTTGTGTGAAAGCACAGAATAAAATCTGTAATCAGGAATTCCAGTAAAGGTCACCAGCCTGAGACTCTGGATGAACAGAAGAAGTAGAAAATTTAAGACTGTATCAGAGGTCTTTTATTATAATTAACCGCTTTTTCAAGCTTCCCTGTTGAGATTGCTTTCAACCTGTAAACTCCCGCTCTGTATGAAATGCTAAGATTACTAGCTTTACTAAATGAACTCGGATGCCAAATCCCCTTTCTCCTCTGCTGAAACAGCATCTTGGACAGTGTTAGTATGGAGCATCCACATCATTCTGCCAATGTCCTTATCGACCTTTCCTTAGATCTTTAAAACATCTGTGGATGAGTTTACACTTGAAACTGAATAGCTTTTTTCTGCTCAAGGGTGTTAGTGCATCAGAAATGTCAGCCTTTGAAATAGATATCACAAGGCATTTAGTTATAAAAAGCAACACAATTCTATTACTGACAAAGACAAGCTTAAAACATTTCAGCTGATTTTCACCTAAATACAGCACGGGAAATATACTGTTAGTTGTTTCCCAAAGCCAACTTATCAAAAAGCTGATGCAGTAAAATTGTGCTCACGAGTTCCTGGGGGAAAATGATTTGTTTATTTTCTCCCTTCTAAGGAAATAAAAGAGCATGTGGTGAGTGCAAAGAGCCACCGAGATAACAGACAAGACTGTGAAGAATTCAAATGCATTTGGAAGAAGTCACGAATAAATGAAACTCACTCTACTTGTCATTTTATTAATTCTCTGGTAAAGCTGCCGAGATCCCCCACTCTCTGCACGTACCTATGTTCATTATTGCTTGCACAGAGGTCACGGAGGGCTTGCTGCAATTCCTTTGCACTGCATGCAGTACTCTGTTATCATTGCATCATCATTCTATAGACACCTTGTCATAACTTGTGACACAGACACATCACTGAATTTGGTATAGGGACACAGCTCTCATCAGTTAGGTTTAAGTTAATCAAAAGCAAGTTTTAACGCAAAGACAACGTCCCTTCTTAGTCAGAGGAGAGCATCAAATGCCCAGATGAAAGCTGCTTATGTGCTGTGTCAAACTGCTTAGTGAAAACCACATTGGTAGTGTCTAGTGATAGCCAACCTCCACTCTTCATATTGCAATCAGTATTCTTTAGCATTTCATTTTCCTCTCTTTGCCTGCTGAGGCTTTGTTTCACCCCATCTATTAGAAGCTACCAGCAGGCCCTCGATAGCCCAGATTTCCCGGGCTGTTGGTCCGTGTCAGCCCCTGCGGGTGAGGTCCCACCAGGGGAGCAGCAGCAGTGAGGAGGAGCCATGTGTCAGTGCCAGCATTCACCTAAGAACAACCACTCTGGCTCTCTTCTCTTCTGGGACACGTACCTTCAGGCTGACTCTGGGACAGGCAGGATCCTGGCAGCCTCCATTGGTGCAAAAAGTGAGAATTTTTCAATACTTGCCCAATATTTGTGTGAAATTGCTGGCTTAACATTTAACCTTCCTCTTCAGTGCCTATCCCTCCATACAGATGTGGCTGCACAAGGGCATGTGCTCTGGTCTCTGAGCAGGACATGGCAGAGTCGGACCATACTGTTACTGAAGGTATCCCCAGCTCAGGTGCTCAACATCATGGTGTAAAATTAATGCTGCAAAGACACGTGGTTTCATAAGGCACAAGGTGTGTTAAACTGAATAATCCCAGTGATGCTTGGCAGGCAAGTGTGGAACAGATAAAATTAGTGCACAAGTATTGGCCAGGATAAAAGAGCACACAGGAAAATTAGAAATTTATGCACAAGTTGCCCTTAGTTTCAGTAAAATGTTCATTGACACTTGCTTTCAAGATTTTGCCATAGCCAGAAGAAAGCCTTTGTCTGTAGAGCCCAGAAGCAAGCAGAGCTGGGAGCAGTGCTCGTTTCAGCAGGAGGCTCTAACCTGGCTCCAGGGCTCCCCAGCAAGTGTCTGCCCTCAGAAGCCTCTCCCAGCCCAGCCTCAGCTCCACAGCCAGGGACCCCTCTGTGCCGGATCCTACTGAATTTCATGTATATTAGCACCAACTGAAACGTAGGTGAATACAGGATAGCAACCTCTGCATGACTGCAGTATCTGGGACCTCTGCAAGGAAGAGAAAAAAAATGGTCTCTGCTGCTCGAACTTCTGTCTCTCAGATGAGGCTGAAGAAACGGAGTAGTTGATAGCATCATAGTAGAAAGATCTTGTAAGTTCAATTAGAATAGCAAAATAGGAGCAAAGCCATACTGTAAAGTGACTAATTTTAGTGATTGTGTATCTCTTGTTGCTGTTAGAACTATAATATGTGCATTGGTATAATAAAAACTATAATTAGCAACAAATATTATAGTGTCTAAGTTACTTCACAGGAGAGCAATAGGACACTTTGTTCCTGAAAAACTGGATGCTGATGTGGAAGAGAAGTGTCCTTTTCTCCAGGCCCATGGCAATTTTTATGTGTCTTGTAGAAATGACCAGGTTTCTTTATTGGTTTTAATTCTCAGTTACACTAAGGTTCTGCTTCATCTGCATCCCCAAGGCAGGAGAGTAACCCAAGCAGCTTAGCTGTGTCTGGACAGTCGATCAATACCAGCTCAGTGTACAAGGCCCTTCTGTGCTCCCCTTCAGATGTCATCAATCATTTATTCATGATGGAGGAGCCAGTAACTGGAGTCAGCAGTTAGTCACAGGCTGTCAATCTGCCATTTTCATTCTCTGGGAGACCTGTGAGCCCCTTGTTCTCTCCCTGGATCACATCTTGCAGCAGAGAGCCTTTCCCACCTGAAGAGGCCCTGACGAGAGGTGGCCAGATGCCCTCACCAGCAGACAGGAGCCACTCTGCCTGCACCGGGGCCACCGCTCTGTCCTGGGGAGAGGCAGCGGGCGGGGACCGAGCTGGCGCCTGGCTGCAGTGGGACCCTGGCAGAGGGCTCAGCCGTGCCGTGCCCAGGCAGAGTGGGTGCCACAGTGGGGAGAGGCTGGTGGTGAGTCTGGCAGGTGGCTGCAGACCCGAGCGGTCACCCAGCACCGCGCTGTCCCTGGCACTCTGTCACAGACACCCCTTGCCCATGGCAGCCGCTCTGCTGCATGTTCTGTTCTGAGAGCTCACCTTCCTCCCCAGCCTCAGCCCTTCTCACATACATATCTAAGTGAGCACTGGAAAGCACATGTTATAAGCAAGGTTCAGCCAGCATTTCCCTGTTGTTCACTGAATATGTTTTTTCCTGCTTTTTTCTCTTCTTCTTTTCTTTTGAAAGCACATTATGAGACATGCATATGGCCTGCATAGACACTGGCTTCCTAAAGATTTTCAGTAGTGTTAACCTGACCATAGTCTCAGTAGACAAAACTGGGAGATGGTACTAATTTCTGATTTTTAGGAACGTATATCCTCACATTACCAGTCTGTTTTTCTGCACACATAAGGATTTTTTCATACCAAATTTGCATTAAAAGCAGGAAAGTAGCCAAGAGAAGTCAGTGAAAACCAAGTTAATTGCTGCAACCATTAAGCACTGGTAAACAGAGCCATGTGTAAATGGGAATCCCAGGTTTAAGATCATCAGCATTAGGATCAAGCTGAGAATTTGTGAGTGGGAGGTGAACTACAGAGAGCAACATTCATTAGCCCAGATTCTGACTCAATTGTAATGATACATAACAACATTAATCATCAGCTGTGATGTGGAAACAACAAAAATATAAAGGCAAGCCTACACCTACTGTTAGAATACTTGAGAAACTTTAACAAGGCTGAGACGTCTCTGAAAATAATGTGCACAGGTGTGTCTTGAATAATGGGGAGGATTTGGGATGTAATAAACTGTGATAAACTGATAATATAATTAACAGCGTTTATGCAGCAATCAGAACTGTTGTCAAACATTGATGCTTTGTTTTTTTCAGGGTCTTGACTAAGAGATTGCCAGTCTTTATAGGGAAAGGAAACAAGATTTCCACAATTTAATCCAAGGACTCCTTCTGCCTTCTCTAGCATTTGATTGAAATAAATGAGGACTGTTGTGTTCTGCACACACTGCTGACCAAAATTCACCTTATAAAGAAAATACTTCCCTAAAGCCCACAGCATAATCATTTGTCAAAATAAATAAATCTAGACTTGTCTGTGGAGGACCTGCCTACCTCGGTGCATGTTCAAAATGCTGTTTCTTCCTTTACCTCCATTTACTACAAGACCTATTTGTGGGTCTGTGGCTTGGTAGATCTTAATTTAAGATTAGTAATAATGGGAAGAGGTAAAAGAGAGAGTAAACCCCAGATTTTTACCCACTTGTTTTACAAACACTGGATGAAGCAGAATCTGGGTGCTGCTGACCACTAGGTCCAAAAAACAAAGTCCCTCGGAGCAGTCGCTGTGTGCAGAGACACAGGGGGCAAGTATGAGCCCCTCCACATAGGGGCAATGCCAGTAATGTTAAGGCCATGTGAGACTCTCCACTGGCCCAAAAGAGCTTAGTGACTTCAGAAAATCACCAGTAGTCTTTGCCATCCCCAGAAGAGCCCCCGTCCCCACCTCAGGAGCAGCCAGGCAGAGAACGTGCAGGCTCAGCACATATGGGAAAGGTGCTGGGCTGGCCAGGCACAGAACGCCCCTGAAAAGTCCTGTGCAGCTTTTGCAGGCTCATCTTCTCTGCTCTTTTTCTGGGGCATTTCACACCAAGTAGGGCCAAATATGAGGAGCTCATTATACCTGCAGCCCACGCACCACAAGTGCAGGCTGTGCCCTCTTGGGCAGCTGTGCTGGGTGCTGGGGTGTCCCCTGGGACTGGGGGTGCTGGTGTGCAGGGGAGCATCCTGGAGCCCAGCCCTGCAAAAGACGAGGGGTTTGGGGGAAATGTCACCGTTTCAACTTTCTGTTGTGACGAAGAATTGCAAAAACCTGGGGCAGTGCAGAGCTCACGATCACTGGGAGGAACGGCTACCAGCAAGGCGTGACTGAAACTGCAAGAGAAATGCAAATCTGCTTAATAGGAAACGGTACTATCAAATTATTTAAGAATAAAAAGGGACTGTTTCCATAGCAACAAAAAGCAAAAGAAAAAATAGTCAATAAAAATCCCAACATTCTCTTCCACATTAAGCTGATTTTCCCCAAATCTAGACCAGCAATAAACTGGTTAGTACCAGAGAATGGAGAACTCTTCCTTTACTAAACATTTCAGAAATGCTCATCTCATGAAGTGGAAATAGGATATTTGCCAGTCAACCAAAAATGTGCCTCACTTATTAAGAATACATTGATTTGAACAGTGATAAGCAGATATATCATTATTTTTATTATTGTAATAGGAGATAGACCCAAAACACACTTAGAGGTTGACAAAGAAACACAATTACTCCAAGAGCTTCATATTTATCATTTGCTAAAAGCATCTTGCAGAAAAATGTGGGGGTTTTGTGACTTGGAAATAAACCCTATATTTTACTTAACTAATATCTGTAATTAAAAGCAATATCTGAATAGTCCACTGAAGGGCTTATTTTCATTTCTAAGTATGCATCTTCTCCAGCACAGCTATAGTACAGCCAACACACGACAAAACCATCTTCTGTCTATTTCTGTTTGGTAATTAATTTATTATTATGACAAACAGGGAAGCGGTTTATGAGCACAGCATGGAAATGCATATCAGAAGAGTAATTTTCTTCCATTTCTATTTCTTCTGCAATGAATATGCACCCACTGGCAAGTAACAACAACTAACAGGATAGAAGACAGCAAAACGGAGGAGGGAAAGGCAGAGATAGCCCCTGTGACAATGAGAGAATGCCAGAAACTCAGAGGAGCCACAAGTCAGTGTTGCCCTCAAATTGCTCCAGCACTGAATCTTTTTCTCATGTCAGTATTTCCGTGTCCTAGGCACATGTCCAATGTGAAGGTCTTTCTTATGTTTATATTTTGGTGTGCCCCAGCATGAAACTTTGTAATTAGGAGTCTGGGAAAAAAAAACTGGTAGTGGGGATTAGCTGCCAGACCTGAGGAGGAAAAAGAATTTGGATGGAAACAATATTTTTCTCACTGAAATGAAAACCAGAAAGCATTTCCTTCATTTTGACAGAAACCATCTATTCAGCTTAAACCAGAGAGCCCTTCAGGACCAGGCACAAGGTATGGAAAGCAAAAATGATGCCAACCAGCTGCACCAGCAGCAGAGGTGCTCTCCCACAGTCCCATGTCCCAGGAAGCCCACAAGGAACACCCTCAGCCTGGGATAACCTCATCCTGCCTGGCCCTGACTGCCCTGGGCTCACCTCGGCAGGGTCCCAGCCTTTCTGCAGCCCCTTTCTCTGCTGGACTCTGCCCCACAGAGCCAGAGTAGGAACACCCTGAGCTCAGCGCTCCCCAGCAGCTAGCAGAGGAGGGGGCATCTTCTCCCCATGCCAGAGCACCCCTCCCAGCCCCCCCCATATTCCAGGCAGTCCCTACTCTGGAGCTGGGTTTCCTGGTTTTTGCTTTCCTCTTTTTTCCATCCCACAGGCTTCTCTGAGCTGGGTCAGCAAGCGATGGAGCACAGGAGAGCTGGTGGCCCTGTGCCCTGGGGTGCTGCCCAGGAGCACTGCAGTCCACCAGCTCTTTTTGCCGGTCCTCACCACTGAGCTGCAGAGGCTGGAGAATGAGGTGCCTGGTCTGCATCACAAGTGATGTATCTGGGCTCAGAAAACCCTTGAAGGTCAACACCTTGCCAGGCAAGAGTGCGTCAGCAAATGTGTGTCACCCAGTTCACCCAGTTACAAAGGATAGAGACTGCACCCTTCTTTGGCAGCAAGGCTGCCTCCCAGTCATGTGCAATATACAGAGCATTTTTAGCAATATAGTTCAGAGTTGTCCTAAAGGGTTCAGACCACTCTCCTTCATCCAGGTCTTACTGCTGAGTGAGGTAAAAACAATCTTATGCCAGCTCTGCACTAGATTGTACCTTACGTCTTTATGTGGAATTATGTAGCACTCAGTGGGCATCTCCTGCCAGCTGTTCCAAGATTGTCATCATTTTTTCTTTTTTATTTGGGAAATGATGGGCTGAAGCACACTGAGCTGCTGACCAGCAGCTGTCTGGGTTTGCTTCTCAGGCAGGCAGGAATGCCTTCGGGATTCTCCCTTCCAACCAAATGACTAATTCCACCAGTGGAGCATATGGCACAGACACTCTCTTTTATTAAATCAGTATTAAGGCTCTCTAATTAAATCAATACTAAATCAGATTTTGCCCATTATTCATATTTTTCTGTTGCCATCCATTCCCGTCCCCAGTGCACAGTCTCTAGGCTGTTTCCAGGGCGGAAAGCATAGCTGAACAACTCTCCCTGGCAATCTGAATGAAGAGCGATGAGTCGAGCTCCCTCACTTCCTTCTCCCTCTCTGTCTTACACCCACATCTCATATGCAAATACTCTCCTATGCAAATACCCTCCACTTACCTGTCGATCTCTGTAGCAGGAATCCTGCTTTCATCTGTGTCTGCAGTGCTCAGTACCAGGGTGGAAGCCTGAGCCGTGCCTCCCTGCCAGCCCCCCAGCTCCTCTAGGACCTGCTCTAGGCGCACCACAGCCCTGACGTTTACTCCTGGCTCAGCCACACATTCCCTGCCCCTCTTTAATTTTCACCATTGGTATAGTCACTGCAGCCGTGACTTTGTTCCAGTGTGTTATTCTTTCCACGCAAGACGTTAAGGAACAGGAAGGTTTCCAGGCAGTAAGAGAAACACTTGGTGGTACAGCACAAATACGGAGGAGGAATTCTGCCCGCCCTGCTTCCCAGGGCAGCCCACACTTTCTCTAATTAGCAAGGATGTTCCCACCTCCATCATTACTCTGGCATCCAAGTGCTTTTCAAGCAATTTATGAGGGATTTTATTTCCAGCAGCAGCAAGCTGGTGGTGTTTACCATGCTGGTCACAGACTGTGCTTGCTGCAGCTCCCTCAGTGCTCTGTCCAGGAGCAGCAACCTGCTGCAGCTGATGGCCCTGGAAATGCACCCACCATTTGCCAGCTGCTGTCTCTGGAAAGCTGATCTTATGGTAAATACCCTGTCATCAAGTTCTCATCCCATTTATCAGTGCTGGGAGAACAGCTTTGCACAGCCAAGCTTTCTGCATGATCTTCAGTGCTTCCATTCTTCACTGTACTGTTTGGTCCTTGAGCCACCAAGGGAGTTGAGGAAGAGAGACTGAAGTGAGGGAATGTTCCTATCTGAACACACACTCACCTGCCTGTGCAGGTGGTGGAATAGGGGACAAGTGTTTGGTTTAGAATTAGCACATGTATGCCCTTAACCCAGTTGGACAGCAGCTTTGTGACTGTCTTGGTGGGGTAAACCAGCAACCCTTGTCAGAGGGATGGATGGTCAGGAGCCTCTGGCCAGACCCTGAGCCAGGTGAGCTCTGCTTGCACCGTGCACAGACAGACAAGGCAGCCTGCAGAAGGGCAGGAGTGAGCCATGGCCCTGGGTTAGTCATGTCCTTCTCGCTGTGAAGCTGGAAACTGGGCATCTCCCCAGCCGCCTGCTCTAGCCCTCGGCTTGCTATCAGAGCGTCTTGGCAGTGCTGAAAACTCTCCTCCGACTGACCTGACCCAGTTACACACAGCAGGGACAGCAGCTCTGAGCTCCCTTGGTGTATTTGGTGCTGCTGAAGTCTGCTTTGGATCATTTCTATCTCCCGTGCTTTCTAAACCTGGAAAGAATGAAGAAGCCCACGTGTGTGTCAGCTGTACCTCTGACATGAACTACATGACATGGAAATAAATTAGAAGGTTCACTTGACTTTTTGTGTATTTATGACCGTCAGAAGTGCAAAGACATGAATGGACAATTTTTGTTATAGACAAAAAGAAACTGAGATTAATCCCTTGTGAATCAATCATATTCCTTAAAGTTCAACTCTCCTTTCTGATGAACAATTTTTTACAGCAATAACTGCAGCTCTTTGACCTTTCTGACTGCTAGGCAAGAGGATGAATTGGACAAAAGGAAATACTAATCAGCAAGAAATGTAATATCACGCTGAGACAACTCTCATGGTGCCTTGAACTGCTGCAATAGTTTAGAAATGGCAGCGACCTTGTAACGGATTTGCAAAGCCCAGAGTGAGACAGAAGTCTCCATCTGGACCAAACATGCATAAGAGGGTCATGCCTGTCCCCGTGGAATTTGCTCCACTCCATCCTTGCTCTTGTTGCTCTGAGAGATGGAGGCACACTGCACGAGGGCAGTCGTGGTAACCGGGTAGAAAAGCCCCTCCACCAGCTGCAGCCCTTGCTTCCCAGCCTGCAGGGTCCTGTTCTTTGCCATGCTCTGCAGAGCTGCAGTTTGCTGCTGTGGTGACACAGGCCCTGAGCAGCTGGTTCTGCATCCTTTGTTCCCAGGAACTCTGAACCATCTCAGTCATGACGATAAATGGTACTTTTCAAATAGTCCCCAAGAACCAGATAGAGTGTTTCCAAGAGATAACTATTATTTTTTCTCAAAAGTACATGGAGTAAAACCATTGAAGAATCTTTTGTGCACTGAGTCATGCTCTACTAACCAGAAAAGATAGCAGACAAAAAAAATTACAACTGCACAAATATTAACCATTATCTGTCAGCATAGATTAATAGCACCCAAACTTCTTTGCCTAAAAGACTACATTCGCCTAATAAAACAGTAGTAGTTTTTGTGTGAGACCTCACTTTAATCCTTCTGCATTCCTGGGCTGTTTAGACTGCCTTGCTTCAAATGTCAAATTTAATCAGTGTGCCACCTTCTGTTAAAAACATGCTTTTTAAATAAAACTTTGATAGACATTTGTCTTACATAAAACTTACCCATCCACACAAAGATCAAAAGCAGACCACTGAAGGGAGGATCTGTGTAAAATCAAAGACATCTCTAGCTGCCTGCTAAGTGCCTTATCCTCAGAGTTCATTTCACTTCCATTACACATCACCCTGTGCAGACAATGCCACTACTAGAGAAGAGAGTTAGGAATTTATTTCTGGAGTTATCACTGGAGCATGGTGTCAAAGCAAGGGCGCATGACTTGGCTGCCCTTGCACACTTCTGGGGTGCTTTTGCAGTAGCCAGGGACCGATGGTTTTATTCCTGTGTTTATATACTTTGGTTATCAATAATTATACATTCCTGTCCAAACCTTGGACTCTTCTTTTCAGGAGTTAGTATGTTTAATGAAAGCAGGGGAGGGGCAGTGCTGCCCAGGGCAGCTGTTCATCGCAATGGTCCACGTTTCTGCCCACAGGCTGGCTTAGCTCTGGAAGGCGCATTTTGCCAGCAGCCCAGCAGTGCCTGCAGAGTCACAGTTTGCACATGTTGTTACCTGTTTCCCGAGTGCTGGTGAAGCTGTGGGGTGCTGGTTTCCCCGCAGGCTCACAGCAGAGTCTGCAGACCTCAGCAAGCACCCTGGGGCTGTCTCAGGAGCTCCTGTCTGGAAGGAGGCTCCAGTGGTCCCCACCGTGCACGGTGGGGTGTGCTGCCTCCCATGTGGTCTCTGAACACAAAAATTAGTTTCTCTTCAGATTAAGCTGCCAAGGAAGGGTGCATCTGAGCTGGTCGAGCTGCAGGTCCACAGGGACTGTGTTTGTCCCAACAGTGGTCTTAGTTTTACATCATAATTAACTGGCACTTCTGTGTGCCCATTACCCGGGAGCACTGCCAACTAGTCATCCCCCAGTGCAGTCACTCGGTCAGAACGTCAGCAAGGATTCTCCGGAGCACAGGAGGTTGCTCTCTATTTGTTCTCTTCTCCTGGCTCCGCTCAGCCGCCTCTCTGGCATGCACATGCTTGCTGACCACGTCGGCATCGCGCTCTCTCTGACTGCCTGACTTCAGCTTCTACGGATCAGGGGAAAGTGCCTGAGCATTCACAAACGGCTGAAAAGGCTCATGCGGCCTTTCTGCCTCTGTGTGCCAGAGCACAGGAACCCTTCAGATACGGAGACCACTGCAGGCAGGACTGCGGCCTGCTCGTGAGCCAATAACCAGCTACACTGCACCCTGCGATTCTGCTCTCTCTCTTTATATGTACAGATATATAAATATACACACCATATACATATACATGTTTGTGTATGCGTGTCCATTTTTCTACTGCGTGCTAAGCTACAGGAATACCAATACATCACATGTGAAAACATATCCTGTATCTGATATATTTTGCGTAAGTGTGATGATGCAAATGAGCACAAGGAAACAGTTCCAAATTTAAATAACCATGAAGTAAGCATAAGGATGTAAATATGTCTCTCCCCTTTGTCACTGTGCAGTAAGGCTGAAGAAGTGATTGTGGGCCATTCATAACGACATCATCACTAAGCAAAGTTCTAGTTCTGCCAGGCACAGGGATTGCACATGCTGTGAGACTGCAAACACTGACGCCAGTTATAATGAAGTAGAACTTCAGTCATTTCACTCAGTATTATTTCATTAGAAGAACTGTGCTGTGAATAAAAAATTTCCTTGATTAACATTTTACTCAATTATTTTTCTCAGAGGAGATTTGAACTTTATTAAATTATTTGAAAGAAAGAAAACACATCTCAATACAGGTATTGTGTTAATTCAATGCAACACATAAGCTTCCATTTCAATAATGGTTGTTATTTGTATTGATCTTTGCAAAAATTCTCAAATCAATAATCTTTCCCAGAGGTTAAATTTTGTCTTAAGACAGAGATGATATGAAGAGAAATGTTATGTCTCAGACTCCTGGAATGTCTTGCAAGCATAACATGAGACACAAAAAAGAGGCAGAGAAACAGCAATGCTATTTTTGCCTGGAGAAACAGAATTTTGTTGATTTTATTAGCTGTGCAGATAGTGCAAAATTCAGGCTCTCTGTTCAAGTTAGCTTGGCCCATTTGGCAGCTGGATCCTCTGGATCCTTCAGCCCCATGTTCTGCTGGAACATCTATTCCATCTCCACCAGAAATCATTCAGAAGAACATCCATCCATCCATCCATCCATCCATCCATCCATCCATCCCCTCTTCTTTACATGTGTTTTCATGCGTGCTGCTCCTTATCGCACTACAGCTGTGCAGTGCTCTGCACCACAGGGACAGCAACTCTACCACCACCACTGCAGAAGTGAGACTTGCATCACTTCCTTGCCAAGGAGCAGCCCACCAGCGCTGCCCCCAGCCCCAGTGCTCCTGCAATTGGAAGGCAAAATCCCTGTCCACGCAACGGTCCCGGAAGAGGAACTCCCAAGCCTTGCCAGGTCCCAGCTGGGAGGGGAAAGGGGATGTGTCCTATCATCTCCACAGAGCTCAAGAGCTCTCCATTCCCAGGGGTATGAAATCAGACAAGAAAGGCAAGAGACTGGCACGGCTGAGTCAGGACCTGCTGGTCAAGCTACAGGGCAAGAAGGAAATGCACAGGCAGTGCAGAGAGATGAGTTTGGTGTTGGACAGGTCCTGGGCCACGGCCTCTTCCGACAAGCATGAGGGCTGGGCATACCCTTGCCTGCATGAGCTGCATGCTGAAAGCCCAGGTCCAAGGATGGCAGGCTGGCACCAGGCAGGCAGCCCGAGGCAGGGCCCCTCAGCACCCCTCTCCCAGCTGCCTGCTGCACCCATGACCACCTGCAGCAGGGTGATGTGCCACCAGCACAGCCCCCACGATGTTCCCCGTGCCCTTCCCTCCACCTCGGCAGGGCCTGTGGAATGCACCAACCTTCTGCCTCCAACAGCCTCCCGGGAGGAAGCCATGCTTCCAGTTAACCAACACAGCCATCTGAAGAGAGAGATTAGTATTCAGATGAAGTACATCTGAAATCACTCCACTCCATAATTATGCTTAAATTCATTAGCAAGAATATTAGAACTATAATTAAGATCCAAGACTTGCATGAACTCCAGACAAAACCAGAACTTGTTATGAAGGACGGCTCCCAGAGTCAGCAGCACCAAGGAGGTAAATCTATACCCATGGCAGTGGGAATATAGTGCTTGAAATCACATTTTTACTTTGGTTTCTTTTGCAACATCCTAGTATAAGCTGTGATTTTAATACCTGGTCTCTCGCGCTTTCTTTCTGTCATTGGAGCAGGATTCCTAATAAAAAAATGTTCACAGAAAAGCTAACTTATTAAGTTGCTCACTGCTGGTCTATGTTTGTACCCTTAATGAAGTCTGGAAAGCATCCTACAGGATTCAAAACCATAATTTCAAAGTAGATAACTAGACATAAAACACCTTTTAAACACTCATTTCTCCCTGACCTGTTGTTCTAGTAGTTACGAAAGATTTTTACTTTGATGGGAGTTGCTCAATGTAGATTGGATGCTGCCAGGGATTGTCTCTGTGTAATACCTGAGAGTTTGGAACTTGGCATAGGAACATCCCAAAGGAAGTGTAGAAGGCATTGTACATGATGAGGTCTTTAGACCATTCTAATCTTAAAATGAAGCCTACTTCTTCTGAAATCAACATTTTTCTACTTATTTCAAGAAGACACCATTCCATACCTGTAAGCTATGACACTTTAAAATTTATTTACAGTTAAATAATTTAAAATATTTGAAGAAGCTAATGGTGCAGCAGGGGAAGCAAGCATGAATATGAGAAGCCACTCCAGAGCTGTGGAGCTGTGACCTGGGGGATGGCAGCACCCGAGGGGGATGGTTTGCACAGCAGGGCTGCAGCTGTGGATGGGTACTTGTGACCCCGGCGGGCTGGAGAAGGGTTCAGGCTCAGCAGAAGGTTCAGGTCAGCTGAAGTGGCCAGAGCTTGGAGTTCAGCAGGATGCCTGGAACTGTTCTGGCAGCAAAGGGAAGAGTAAGGAAAGGGAGAGACATTTCTCACTGGGAGATACACCACACAATCACTGGTGGCTGTGTGCTTAAACATGACACAGACAATGAGAATAGCCTGAATAAGTTACACTGTGGGCACAAACTCCCTTGGTGCAACCTCTGGCTGTGTCTGCGCTGCCACAGCATGCAGCTGCCAAACTTGCTGTCCCTGTTCCAATACACCAAGTCTGCACCTGTGCTTTGCGGATGCTATGCATTGCACCCCACACATTTGCCAGGCAGCCGTGCCATGCTGGGAGCATCTTTGTTCCTGGCTGATGTGCACAGCCTTGTACTAAACCCATCGAATTACAACTGTCCCTGCCAAAAAGCAGGAAAAAAAATCGGTGTAGTCCAACCAACTTCATAAACACTTCCAGCTGTTATTTCTGGGGACAGTTTTACTGAGTTTACCACACTAAAAACATTCTTCCTTCCAGCTCCATGTTGCAGGCATCAGGTTAATTTTATGTTGTGTTCCTGGAGGTTTCTGCAGAGGTACCACTGCAACCACTCTGTGCCTCCAAGACACTCTGAAGTACATGGGGACACAGGCTCACATCTTCTCTTGTTCTCCTCAGCAGGTGACACACCAGTATGATGAGCATGGGAGTACATCTTCACAAACTTGTAAGTTAGATAGGCCAGAGAACCTTTAATATTTCATCCTTGCACATTTGGAAAGGCAGATGAAAGGGAGAAGTCCTCAGCAGAGGCTGCAGTGATAAATAGCAGCAGACCAAAGGGATTTGCAGTAGTTCTGCCAACACCTGGCAAGGTGTGTGTCCTGGTAGGGCTGAGCAGGATGCAGGCAGCACAGGATGGTAGCACAGCTTGGGAAAGGCTGTTGTCCAGGACTGACCCACATGAGAGGGGCTGGTCCTGCTCAGAAGGTGAGTCCTGCCCTTCCTGACACCCCCTGGCAGGGCTACCCAAACCCAACCCTTCAGAAACAGGTTTCTGTTGCCTGCTTGTCCCCTCCCAAACAACATCCAGAGACAGCTTTCCTCTGGGAGACAAAATCTACAGAGACATGGCGTGCAGGTCAGGCTTTTGTGCCAATTCAGAGCTGGTCTTCAGCTGGTGTAGGTGAGGAACGCTCCCCTGGAGCTGGTTTCCAGTCATGCACCATATAGATGCATGAATGTTTTTGAGGCAGGGAAATAAGTGGATATGTGACAAGTGCTGACTTTCTGTTCCAGATGCTTCCTAAAGTACCTGAAAGGCTCTAACAGGGATGAGATGAGACTCTCCATTTACAGGATTGTTTTCAACTTTTCAGCAACAAACCACGTATGTGACGTCTGTTACATGGTAGTGAAATCCTGTCTTTTACTTTAAAGAAGAAACACAGAGAAGTCTCAGAGAGGAGGTTCAAGAATTATTAGAAGTTAATTGTTTTCTGGTCTTGTCTGATAATGGCAAATGGGGAAAAGAAAGATATTCAACATAAAATCTCAGATAAGAAAAGTTTCCATTACTGTGCATATACCCATAATTTTGCTTGAGAACAATCTGGAATTTGTAAACTTTTATTTACTTGAGCCATAACTGTGTTTCAAATATGGATGATGCATCTGTTTCTCTTTCTGTTCTTCTTGGTTATATATGTGAGAATAAAAATAAGGTGTTCCACAGAGTCTGAGAGAGTAAAAATTGTACAGTGCCCTGAAGAGAACCCGTTGTCCTCATCAACTGTTACTTAAATGGAGAGCAGTAAATCTTAATCTGTTTTCAGGGAGCCACACACTGCACATCCTTTCAAACAGTTGTGAGATTTATCTGATTCAGCAACATCATTATTAATGAATGTAGGAAATAGCAGCAAATGTTTCTCTGTTGGTCCTCAGATGATGGCATCTCATAGCTGTTGTCAGATGGCACAACAGAGGCATGTTCCCCAGAGATGTTTTTTCAGGAAGAAACAAGATCAAATTAAAAAGGAGAGATCATCATTACAGGTTCTGAGATGGAGAATGGGCACAGATGAGCTGACCAGCGGGATGAGCTCTCAGAGGTGACCCCAGTGAGTCTTGTGCTCTGCATGCAGGAATGTGGGGAGTTCTGCTGGGATGACTCTTGCTGCGTGGGCTCCAATGGGTGTATGCAGCTCCTGGAGAGCCTTGGACAGGCAAGTGCCTGCCCTGGGACTGCATCAGGGCTGGGCAATCCACCAGAGAGCTGCTTCCCAGCCAGGGCCGAGAGAAGAGCTGAGGAAGTTGTTTCTCGGTCCTCAAGGTCAGTGTTGCAAACTATTGCATCATGTGCCCCATGGTTCATGACTGCTTGGTGAAGGGAAGGCTGGTGCTGGTGCCATACCCCGTGTTGCTAATGCCATTCCTCTTATAGCCTTTTAGACCCGACCAGCACATCAAGCCTCCTGCCACTGCTCACCCTGACCTCACTCCTTGCCTTCTGCCCCTGTCCAGCACCAGCACGGACATTCCCTTATCCTCACCCAGGCTTTGGTGTAAGAAAAGCCTCTATTCAGAGCAACCTCTCTGGTCCCCATCAGATGATACTCTTCAGAGTACTTCTCCAAGCCAAGGAACTATGTCAAGCTCTTTGTCAAGGCCTCTAATACACATTTTTTTAATCTTTGTTTAATTTGGGTTTGGGTTGTAAATTAACCACTTTGTCAGTAGAATGCACTTTCAATCAAACCCGCAAGAAAGCTTGCACAATGCAGAGCCCAGGGCTAGAAGTACCAATGTACTAATGGTTGCTTCTGACCAAGCCCCTGGGCATTGTCCCATGTGACGTAGTGCCCACATAACCAGGATTCTCTCAAACCTAAGCAGGTCAAGTTGGGAATGAAGAGTGAAAACATGTGACCATGTTTCTTAAATGAACAGATGGCTTCTAAAGATTTCGGCCACCAATGTGTTTTACCCTTGACTTCTCCAAAGGCATGGAGAACAGGCTGCAGTGAGCACAGTGCCATGAGGTTCTGCATCTCTTGGTTCTTCTGCTGCAGGCGCATCAGGCTTGATGCTGCTGCTCTTCCTGGGGCTCTCCTGGTTTCTGAAAATGTCCGTTCCCCTCCGCTGTCTTCATGACCTTCACGGAGGAAGTCAGTAAATGCTCTGTGGCTGGACCAAGTGAGAGACTTTCTTCCATTCTATTTTTTATGGCTCATGTATCTAGCATTTGTTCTGAAAGTCTCTGCATATATACACATAGTATATTTGATATATAAACCCATATAAATAGCACTGGCATATAATGAGGCACTGAAATTAATGCAGACTATGTGTTTAGTGTTGCTGGATCATATTTAATCAAAACTCCAATTTTACTGGTGATAAGGAAGAAATTTTTATTGATGGAGATATAAAACATGAAAAACTGCCTCTCATAAGGAGGCATTAAAAAAAACTAATTCATAGAAAAATCTAGCTTAAGAAATGTATTGCAATAAGAAAAGAAGAAGGGTGGAGAGGGAGACAGAGGGGAAAGGAGAGAGAAAGGGAGAAAGCACCAGAGGTGGAAACGTGCATAGATTTACAATGCACTGCAGAAAAAATATTCTCTGCTACCTCTGTGGAGAATGTTGTACAGTATTTGCTCCTAAAGCAGGTCTTTAGTGATGAACAGAGCTGAGTGAGCGAGCCGTAATGAATAATTCATTCACCATATCACGCTTCTTTCTCTGTTCGCAGCCTGGCGTGCCTTTGACCCAGCTCTGAAGGAGCAGCGTGGGGAAGGGATGGCTTCGACATGCCAGAGCGTGGGCAGCATCTCAGGGATCCAGGACAGCGTACAATCCTATGAAGTATATTTTGTTGCATTATTATCACTCCACTGAGGAGATACACAACAGTTCAGTGCAGCATTTCCCAGCTCAGTCACTGGTGGTATTCCCTTGTAAGGCTGTGCCAGGAGAGGGGTATTTCACAGAGAAGCAAAGCAGCTGGGAATGCTCCAGTGTAACTAAATTATATCTACATCCACTGCAAAACAAGGTGCTTGGGAGAAGATTTTGGGGCTGGGAAGCCTCAGGCAGATGCCTTGGATGCAGAAGTATCATCTGAAATGACCTACTGTGCTGGAAATGGTGTTGTGCAGTAGCACAATAAACTGTAATGTTTGACTAGGCAGACGGGTGCCCATTTTCCACTTCAAGGCAGGTAACAACATCACTCTGAAATTGCATTTGCACGCATTTTCATTATCAGTTCCCTACTCTGTAGCGAAGATTTTTGTCGGCACGGTCACAGGTCAGCAGTAGCACTCAGCTGGGAAGGAAACATAATGAAACAGAGGGATGGGCGGTAAAGGTCAGTGTGCAGGTGTGCAAAACACAGCAGGCCGAGATGCTGATGAGAGAGGCGATATTATCGCTGCAGTTTGGCTGGTGAGGGCTGGAAGCATCCAGACCTGTCGTGGTGGTTGTAACCTGACTAGTATCTCCCTGAACCTTGCAGTTGCCAGCCCTGGAGAGCAGGACCCTGGGGATGCACGTAGGGGTAACTGCCACCAGATTTCCCTTCACAGCCTTGGTGGCACTCTACCATGTCCAGCTTTGAGGTGGTTGGCCTCAGTCTGCCTGTGAGGTCAGCCACAGCTGCTGCCGTGTGGTCTGACTGGAAGGGAAGCACCTGGAGCAATCACAGGGGGTGTGCTTGCCTCATCCTGGAGCAAATAAGAAAACTTCTCTGAGATTTTTCCATGACAGAGCACACCGTATAAGATATCAATTTCCATAGAAATGTCTAATTCAAATGCAGGAGGCTTTAGTGACTCTATACTCTGATAAACTATAAGACTAACTTCACCCTTGTAGCTGGCAGGAATGTGTCGTGCATAGCAATAGGAACATTTGATGGAATATGTTGATGGAAATGATGAATCCCTGGGTGAAATCAGTGGAAGTCAGTCTATTACCATAGCAGACTGCAGTTTCCCCTAACATGAAGTACAATGGCAGCCATAGTCCTCTCGCTGCTAGTGTGGGTGGGACTGGTAAGCGTGCTAAGAGATGAGCCCAGGGGCAGAGTGATACTCCTTCTACAGCCAATGGTGGTGACTAGTGGTGGCAACTTTCTAGAAAAGTACTCACTTGAAATAATTTGTGATAAGCAGCTTGCATATGATTATTTTCCCAACAAATCTGACCTTTGAAATAAATTTTTAAAATGTCAGATTATTAGTTTTTGAAATATCAGTGCCAGCAGAGCATTCTGATTATGTCAGAAGTCATGTCTGCTCAACTCAGTCTGACACTTCTTTTATCCATGCTGCAAAGATGAACCCAAGACAGCATCATTCAGCCCTGTGCAGAGGGCACAAGTAGGTGGATCCCCAGCAGGCAGCTCTGAGGTGCAAGGAGCTAAGGAAACTGGAAGGTCTTTAAGGGTGACATCCTCCAAGTGTAAGATGGGTCAGAGCCATGCATGGGAAGATGTGTGGTCTGAGCTACACGGGGAGCTGTGTGCTGTGGGGGCGGCCACCGTGCTCTGGGTGACATGGGGTGGAGCACAGCACACGCCCTGCCCATGCACCAGGACCCACAGAGCTGGCACTGAGTGTTTGGGGAAAATGCCCTTTCTGAGCTCAAGTTTCTGAGCTTGGTTCAGTTCTGCTTTCCCTGTCAGCTGGTAGCTTCTCTCCCCACTGTTCTGGAAATAAATGGAAAGTACCTTCCCTGGCTTGTTTTATGGAAGCCAGGTGCCCCCTGGATTTATCCCAGAAAAACAAAATAATTTGCAATTGCCAACACAATCTATCACTGTGTCCATATTTTCCCCCAGGTGAAATTACTCATCAAATTTCACCTGAAATTTCTCCTACTTAAAGCTCATTAGAAAACGTAAGCCTGAAAACCTACGCTTGCTAATGATGAAGAAAAGCTCCTACAGCATGTTGTTGGAACCAGAAATGTCTCTGCATGGTGAGACAGCTTTCTGGACTGCTGGTGGGCTCCTGAACTGCCTTCAGTCTGATACTGAAGCTGAAAAGCCGAAAAGCTTCAGTATGAAACCAGTTCACTGGCTGAGAAGCTATAAAAGATTGGAAGTTTTTGGAGGGATGGAGAAAGCACCTCTTCATTTCTTTAAATTATTGTTACAAATGTTGACAAACTGTAGCCACTAACATGGTGAGGCCCAATTGGGGAGTTTATAAATTAATAATACTAATACGTTTTCCTTTGTCTATGGGAAAACATTTGAAAAATACTAACTAAAAGTATAAGAATTGCTTACGTTTTACTGCTTTACTTTTGAGCTCAGTTAACAAATAAATAATAATACTGTCCGTTAGTGTGCCTAGAAAGAAAAAAAGGTTTTTCCTTTTCTGACTGTCTTTAAAATTGATTTTCAAACACGTATCAACCGCTGAACATGGAACATTGTGTATTCTGGTGCATTTTGCCTCAGAGTAGAGCATGACAGAAATAAAAGCCATTTATTCTCATTTACTAGTGTTCGGCAGCTGAATTTTTCTCTAAATTTAACATTTAGAGGCTGCAGAAGGCAGATGTCAGCAGTGACTTCAGGCCCTTTTATGACAGCACGGCCTGGCCTGGCTGTCCTGGGAAACCCTGGCTCCATGCCGGGCACTGCCAGGGCTCTGCGTGTTTGGGACTTTGTACGGTGGGAGAGCAGAACACATTTTGCATCATTTCCTTCCTGTGAGCGGTAGGCAGAGGCTGACAGGAGCTGTTGCCTTCTCCCAGAGTCAACACGTGTCCTGGGCTGGACACTCCCGCAGATGTGTAGGGCAGTTTGTGCAGTTTACATCTGGGAGAGCAGGGAGGAGGGAGTCTGGGCTGGTCCCTGCGCCCCAGCAGCGGAGGGATGTACCCGGACACCTGTGGCAGTTGGGATGCCCAGGAAGATGCCTTGCCCCTGCCCTCTGGTGCAGACCAGCTCTGCTCAGCTCCAACCGAGGACAAACCCTCCCATTGTCTGAGCTGGACAGGTGTGAAGGAAATAGACTTGAAGGTGAATGATAAATAAGCACTTCCAAGTAGGAACATGAGAAGCATGTGAGTACCGCCAGCACTGCCAGCTTCGCCTATCACACAGTTCTGTCATGTACTCCTGTGAGAGCAGAAAACCTCTGAATTTACATTAATATTATGGAAAATGTATGAAATATATCATGAGTGATTCCCAGACTTTAAGGATACATTTAAAATGCGTAAGGAAGATTTTTCCCTGTCGTGTTTTGGTTTGTTTTTTTTTTTCCTGAGGACAAATGTCAGTGCCAGTTAGAGTCATCATAAATAAAAGTATTAATCACAGATGCTTGTATGCCAAGGGCAGATGAATAAAAATGAATTTGCTGAGTGCTGAAAGCAGAAATAACAGATGTGCAAATTACTTTTGAAATTTTCATTCTCCTTTAAAACAGAAATATTTATTTTATTACTTTCTGCCTTGGCTGGATCATACTTGGCACAGAGCAGCGTGTCTGTGTGGGTGCTGGAGGCAAGATCCCCTCAGCTGCACCCCAAAGCTTGGGACTGGTGAGAAGCCTCTGAGCATGCAGCAGAGCCCTCAGCCCCCAGGATGTCACTGTACGGAGTGGTGCCTTCCCACCCACCTCCTTCCCAAATGATGACTTTCCAGGAGGAGGAGACACCTTCCTAGGGTGATGGTGGGGTTCTGCATGGGCGCACATCTTGGGTGAGCACCAGCTGCAGACCCTGGGCTGTGTCCCCCAAGGGGACTGGTGTCTCCCAGCACAGCCTTAGCCCATGGGGAGGGTTGCATGGCCTGAGAGAGGGGACAGAGAAGCTGTGCGTGTGGCCAGGACATGAGGCAAGGAGGGACAGAAGTGGTGGGAGGTCAGTGGGTGTCCTGCTCTTGCTCACACATTCCCATGCTGCCATGAGCCATGCACAAGGCTCTGTTTTGTGCAGGGAGGCAGTTAGCGTTGCTAAGGGCACATCAGTGTGTGCAAGGGCTGGGATACATCATTTTTTGGTGGGAAAATCCCAGTGATTGCAAACTTCAGGTTCTACTTAGCTTCACTGGATTAAAGACAGCATTTTCCACCTAAGAGCCCTTATGAAGGACACTGCCACCTCAAGCAGAAGTGTCAGAAGAAAGCTGAAAGGAAATATCCTCAAAAATAAGATTTGTCTAAGACTGAATTCACCCCCAGTCCAATTTAATCCCTGGCAGCACAGAGAGACAAATCTCAAAATTACCCATCCAGAGAGACAAAGCTCTGGTCTCTGGAATATATGGCTATGATGAAAGATCAAAAGGAGCTGCACAGAAGACTGGTAGTAAGTTCCTTTCACCTGATTGAGTTTCCTAATAACAATGGAGAGGAGAATAACAATGGAGAGGAGAATAGCAACAATTCAGGTAGAAAGAGAAGATTTTATTAACCTTTTCCTGAGCTTGTCTGGCAGACATACTCATAGCCTCAGTAATAAAGCAGAAGGAAATGTAATTGAATCAGCTCTCAAGCAGGACTCGGGGTGAGTAATCCAGCTGCAATGCCCCAGCATCATACAAGACACACCAGCTTTCTCCGTGCCTGGCTCTGACTGAAGTTTCAGGCAGAACAGCCAGCCTGAGCAGGCACAGAGGAAATACAATTGTGCCACACTCCTGTCTCGGCTGCTCCAGCGTGCCACTGCTGCACTTGGCATCCCAGGGAGCTGGCTCCTGGCTGTGCCACTGGATGCCACAGAGACCATGGCTGGGGAGGAGCAGCTGCCGAGCATTTTGCTGCAGCACAAGGAGCTCCTAGAGAGAGAGGGGCACCCCCTTAGTACCTGTGGTGATCCAGCTCCTCAATAATATTACTTTAGTGTTCGGGAAGTAAATGAAAACGTCCTATTACTACTACATGAAAAAGTATCTGTGTAGTGACCTCAAGTTTCAGCAAGTACTCCAGGATTTCCTTTTGAATTACTCCCAAAGTTATGCCAATAAAACCTCACTGATACCATGTTGGACTCTACTCAAAAGCTTTTCAAACATAGAAAGAACTCTCATAGTAAAACCCCAAATCAAGGCACCTCTTTCGCATTCAGAAGACATTTATCACTACTTGACACTAACTACTTCAAAATAAATGCGCTTCCAAGAGAAGAAAGACATGTGACATTTCAATTTTCTGCTGATGATAACATAAGAGATACTTTCCTGGAAATTTTTGCGGATAGCTAACAGGGCCAAACCCATTCCAGCTGCATTTCCCTCTTTGTGGGGGGGACTAGGTCTGAGAGCCAGCAATGCTTTCACTAGTAATGTATTCAACAGTTGACAGGTAGAGATGATTATGTATGTCTTTGTTATTCCTTTCTTTTAAAACACTGATTTTTGTCAGCAGGCAGCAAAACACCACACAGCCGTTTGCTCAGTCTTCCCCCTAGTGGGACGGGGGAGAGAACGAGAAAAAAGATAAAACTCAGGGGTTGAGATAAAGACAGTTTGATAGGATAGAAAAGGAAGGGAAAATAATAATCATCACAAAAGAATACACAAAACAAGTGATGCACTGTCGCGGTCCAGGCGCAAGCGTCCATGCCGCCTCCCAAAAGGGGAGAGGATCGAGGGCAAAACAAGATACCTCCTTCCCCAGACCCCTAGGCAATTACAGAGACCGATGAGTATTTGACAAGTTTATTACCAAATATATTCACATAAATAGTATCTACTCTATAAAAATACCACAATACACCACACCCACCCACTTACTATCCCTTTCCTGAGGAGAGTTAGAAAGCCACAAAGGGGATAGGGCCAATAAGAACCTAAGTGGGTCAAAAATATGACCTATATGTAGATGGTGTGTTGTGGGTGCAATGGTGTGTCTGTATGTGTGTGTGTCGGGTGTATCTACCCCTTTTTCGGCATGTGACGATGCTTTGGGAGAGGTCTGGCAGGACGTGGCTCAGGGCTCGCTAGAGGGCAGCACGGCAGCTTGGCGTTCTGACCTGGCACAGTTCCAACTGTGGCCAGTGGTGGCGCGTGGGGGCGCGGCTGTCTCCAGTGGCATGCCTCTCTCTGGCGGCAGCGCAGCGCGGCAGTCTCTGAGCGGCATGTCTCTCTCCGGCGGCAGTGGCCTCTTAGTGGCACGGCGGCAGGGCACTGGGCGGCGTGGCGTCAGGGCCCAGCGACTCCCACAGCGATGCGTCCTTCAGCGAGGTGCGGGAGGGAAAAAAAAGGGAGGTTTTGGTTTTCCCTCCTGTTTTTATATAACCGTGTTCACGCGATTTCTGATTTCCAACTTCTGCTTCCTGGATGACTTCCCAATAATCCATGGAAGTTGTAGTTCTCTTTAGCTGACTTAGGAAGACATATCAAAAACAGTGGATTGGTTTCCCACAACATCCCTTACCAGTTTTAATTCCAAGGAGGCCTTGGCTCTCCTTGTTTCATCCCTGCATACTCTGACAGCAGTCCTGGAATTGTCCAAAGACATCAGTCCCCTCTTCCACTTACTGTAGACTACTTCCTTCCACTTGGGCTTTTCAGAAGCTCCCTGCTCCACCATGAAGGTCTCCTGCTTCCCTTGGCTGATTTCTTCCTCTTAGGGATACACCAATGCTGAGCTTGAAGGAAGTGGTTCTTGAATACCAACCAGCTCTCTTGGGCTCCCCTGCCTTCTAGAGCCCTAACCCATGGGACTTCTCCAAGCTGTTTCTTGCAGAGGTCAAACTTATCCCTCCTGAAGTTGAAGGTTGAAATCCTACTTATTGTTTTGTGCGTATTACCCATGATCCTGAACTCTATCTTCTCATGGTCACTACAGCCAAGACTGCCCCCACTCTTAATGGCTTCCACCAGTACCTCTTTTTTAGACAGAGAGGTCCAGTAGTGCACCTCTCGTTGTTGGTTCCTCCACCACTTGAGTCAAGAAGTTATCATCAATACACTGGAGGAACCTCCTGGAATCTGTGAGCTTGGCTGTGTGGCCTTCCCAACAGATATTGGGATAATTTAAGAGAGAACTAATGTCTGTGACTGTGAGGCGACTCTCAGCTGTCTGTAGAAGGCCTCATCCACTTCCCCATCCTGATCAGGTGGCCTGTAATAAACCCCACAACTTTATCACCCATATTAGCCTGACCTTTGATCCTTACCCACAAGCTCTCAACTCTCTCATCGTCCACCTCCAGGGGGAGCTCAACACATTCCAGTTGCTCTTTCACATAAAGTGCAACTCCACCACCTCACCTTGCAGGCCTGTCTTTCCTAAAAATGACACAGTCATCCGTGACAGTGTTCCAGTCATGTGAGCTATCCCACTATGTCTCAGTTATTGCAATAAGATTGTGTCCCTGTGACTGCACACGGATCTCCCGTTCCTCTTGTGCATTCCCCATGCTGCGTGCATTGGAGTATAAGCATTTCAGAGAGAGTTAAGCAATTAGTTTTCACTCTTGAGGGATGGTAGGCCTTTGGGTTCACAGAATTACTAGTGCTCTGCCCCACAAGTGCTGAGTTACTACACCCAGGTGCTGCTCTAACAAACCTGGCTTTGTCGCCTTCCCCCTTCGAACATAGTTTAAAGCCCTTTCAACAAGCCCCGCCAACTCATGTGCAAGAATCCTTTCTCCCCTTTAAGACAGCTGAGCTCCATCTGTAACCAGCAGGCCCTGTGCCGCATAAACCTCCCCATGATCAAAAAACCCAAAATTCCACCGCTCACCCCAGCCTCTGAGCCATGTATTCATCAGATGTGTTTTCCTGTACCTTTCAATATACTTCCCTGTCACTGAAGGGATTGAGGAAAACACAACCTGCACTCCTGATCCTGCAACCAGTTGTCCCAGTACCCTGAAGTCCCTTTTGATTGCTTCTGGACTTCTCTCCACAACCTCATCACTGCCAACCTGCATAACAAATAGTGGGTAATAATTAGAGGGCCCTAGGCCAAGGAGTTTCCTAGTAACGTCTCTAACCAAGGCCGCAGGGTGGCAGCAGACTTCCCTGTGGGGTGGGTCTGCTCAGCATATTTGGCCTTCTGTACCCCTGAGGAGGGAATCTCCAACAATTACACTCCTTTTTTTCTTAACGGTGGCCGTCACCATGAATGGGGCTGGCCAACTCATCCCAGGCACCCCTGTGGATGGGCTCTCATCTACACCCTCATTAGCCTCGTCCTCAAGTTCCAGAGACCCATATCTATTGTGTAAGGGCAACTGTGAGGGTGAGGGAGGCCAGGCAGGGATTTGTCTGCTGCCTTGAGCAGGGACCTGTTTCCATTCCGCCCTGTCTCTTAGGTCCCCTCCTTTTACCTGGTGACAAGAAGGGAGGGGATCCTCTCCTAGTGGAGCCTCCACCTGCTGCCCTTGCCTCAGGGATGATAAGGTGTTGCTCCAACAATCTATCTTCGTCTCACACTCCCTGATACTCCTTAATTTTTCCACCTTCTCTTTAAGCTCTGCCACCAGGCTGAACAGGTCATTCACCTGGTCACACCAAACACAGGTGTTGTCTCTGTCACCCTCCACTGTAAGTGGCAGGCTCCAGCACTCTCTGCAGCTGGAAACCTGAGTAGCTGCATGATTGCATGGGACCTCCGTTTGAGTCGCCATATTTCTTCTAACAACAGTTTCTGCCTGGCTGGCAACCACAGCTGGTCCTGCCCATGTGACCAACTGCCAAACTGCTATGCCATGGCCTCTTTGCCCAAGTTTTCTCAGTGTGCAGGGATCAAGGATCCTGCACTCCTTCAGGGTGGGTCTTAGCGTGGGGGGTAGTCGCTGTGGCTGCGGCTCCACCCACACCTCACCTGCTCTCTCCAGAACAGCTCCGGCACCAGGTTCTTCTGCTGCCCACATCTGCCTGCCCCAGGAACACCCTTGGAGTCCCAAGATCCACTGATCTGCCAAAGGGCTGCTCTTGGCAACTGATCCCTGAATGAATGTTAATACTGTGTCAATGTCCATGAGAAACAAATGAGATAATCTAATTAATCAGTATAGACTGCTTAGTTTTCAAAAGAAAACACTTTCAGTAAGATAATTCTGATTTCATCCTTTAATGTTTGGAGGAATTTAATTTTTAAAGCATATATATATATATATATATATGAACTTCTGCATTTGATGTATTACTGCCTAACGTTCCAACTAAAAGTACAGAAGGATGCAACATCAGTAGAATACAAACCACCTAATAACTGACCAATTCCCAAATATAGTTTCCAGTGGGAAATTACTTGAGATATTCTACACAGATTTCACAAGCACTGATACAAATTTTCTCTATATTTGACATTTTCCTTGATGTTTTGGGCTATTAAACTTTGTCTAAGACACAAAGATTTTTTCTCATATCTTACTTTTTTGAGATCTCGAATGTGTTTGTCAATTTATATTCAACTATTTGTAAGCTATTTGAGCTTTTCAAGACAAGTGAATATTATAAGAAGTGGTTTTATTTGACAAGAAATCTTCAAAATCTTGGCCATTAGCAACATAATATAGAAGTTTCTACACAAAATATCTTCTGTTGTCAGATTTTACCAACCACTACATAACCCTTATCTTTTTCTTTCGAGAAAGCCTTATTTTAATTTTTGCAGATGTATCTTGCCTTAATAGATGCCCTTGACCCTCTAAATCTAATAAAAGCCATAATATTTGATTCAGGCTTAGAGTGTGGAAAAATAATAATCAAATTCCCCTCTTCTGGGCAATTAACACTTAGTTTAAATCAGACACAGGATAAACTAAAACTGGGGTTTATTCATCTCCTACCAACATAGTCTTCTTTGCTGAAGTAGTTCTACAAAAAGTTTATTGCAACTTAAATGTGGCACAGAAAAAAGTTCTGAAACACTGCAATTGTCCTTCTACATTCACAAATATCTTAATTCTTCTTCACATTAGTCTGCACCCTAACACATAAGGATTGAAGTCTCAACCACAGTTTAAACTGTTGTGCTAGGTGCTGTATACAGATCATAAAGAAAGGTTCCTGCCCAGATGGGTGTGCTGTTCAAGAACTTCACCCTGCAAAGAGTCATTCAGAACTTTAACTGTGAGAAGAGTGACAGCAAAGTACAAGCCTGCCTACCTCATCTGTCTAAATTTTTTGTTAAGGAATTGGTACAGGTGATCTTGGTGGACCTGCTCACAGAATATTATAAATTCAAATATCAGCATATGATTTTGAGAGATCAAGGTCATGCATGCAGTGTTCCTTTCCTTTTACTTTGAGCATGATTTATGCTTTTTCAAATGGTGTGTTGTCAGACAAGGACTGCTGGAAAATAAATTATTGTTCAAAGAGTTAGTCTGCCCCCTCCACCCTGCCACCTGTATGGTATATTGTGAAATACTGGCTTGGGATAGTTCAACAGGCCATCTGTTATTAGCTTGCTTCTAATGTGACTGCATTAGACTATTGCCTGAAAAACAAGTTAACATTGCTGTACACATATATTGCCATTATTCTTTCTCTGATTGGCACATTCTTGTTCTTTTATACAGTAATGAACCAAATGGAAAGCAGTATACATGCAACCTTTGAGAAGATGAGGAAAAGAAACTTCTCTCAAGATGACAATTTTGGAAGTCTAGTTTTATACATAGCATGACATCTGCTTGAGTAATGTTTCTTTGAGTCATAATTCAAAGCCTGAAGGAGGTTTGCATAAAATCTGATTTTTCTGGATTTATTTCCCCACATATTATTATATAACTTCCATTTTTTCTACCTTAATAGTTTGTACCAAAACAAAATAATTGTGAAATAAAATACCTTTTGATCACAAAAGTTCTAAAAAGTTTTATAAAAACCTCTAGTTGTTGGCCTCATTAAAGGCAGACACTGGAAATTAATGTTTGACTTCTGCCTTAACCTTAAAATGACATTAAATTTCATGTATAATGAGGTTAATAAATACTTTTTACCTAACAGGCAGCATTTCCATTCACTGTAGAATTTCACAACAGAAGTGAAGCGCATGTGAAAAGTGCAAGAAAGGCCAAGATGCAATCGAGAATATTTAGTGATGAGATTGAGGTTTCTGGTTGTGGAGTATAATTTAGTAGACTAATTTTTCACCTGCCTCCAAAACAGAGCATTATTTCTAGTGGCCACAGTTTGTGTAATTCATACTCCAAAAGAAAACAGGCAACTTGATTTGCACAGTAACCACAGAATCACAGAATCACAGAATCACAGAATCGTTATGGTTGGAAAGGACCTCCAGGGTCATCAAGTCCAACCTTTC
>JAVSBS010011032.1:65053-75655 GCA_033124195.1 Coracias cyanogaster
TAAGTAGCATTATAGTTAATTTTTAAAAGGCCTAGGGCTACATGTCCCGGCCTAGAGCTACATGTCCCCCCTTCAGTACCATAAGAATTCCCTAACAAGATTTAGCAAGAGAAACACACTGCACAGTCTGGCACATTCTGCTGTCCCTTACAGTTGAGAGGTGGATTGCTGCGTACCCCCAGGAAGCCCTCAGTTCTCTGGGCGGTAGATGTCTTACTGACTGCTGGTCTGCTCTTGAGCCAAGGATTTATCACACTGTAGGGAGCTGAGAGTTCTATCAGAGTATTCAAAGGCTTGTTGTCAGACAGTTAAAAATGAAATAATATTAAAAAGCATAGATTTAGATAAACAAAATAAAATTGCCAACAGATAAAAACCCTGCACAGCACAGCTGCTAGGTTGAGCAGAAAAGATCCTCCTTAGCATCTCCAGCACATCGGCTCCCCTGCATCCCTGCAAGCTCTGCTAGCCTGGCACAGTCCCCAGAACCTCCCCCAGTCTTCACCCATGGCTGGCTGCATGGGAAGAGTGCAGTTCCCTGCTCCATGCCTGCAGCCAGGGTGCCAGGTACCACGCAGCCCACCAGCGTGAGATGCTGAACTCAGTGCTTTTCCAGGGACCCAACACAGATCTGTCCCCCTCACCCATCCGCAGTAGTACTAACCACTACTTGGTGACAGCAGGAAGGTGCTGTCCTACAGTTACATAGGAAAAGTGTAAATCAGCATGGGTTTGCTGACTTGAACATTAACTCAATATCAAATACACTCATGCAGTAACCACTACAGGGAAGAAGAAGGTCCACTCTGAGAGGGCTGACCAGCATCCATAAAATGACTCATCTACTCAAGACTGCGTGTCTGCATGTGAGCATGTGTGTCTAGAGAGATCTTAACCTGTATTGTATTAATTAATACATACACCACACTTTTCAGAACACTTGTCACTAAATCAGACATCATAACACCTTTTAAAAGTAATTCTCTGCTCTTCTGACCTGTCAGTATATTTTCCCTCTTTATAAATAAAAGTCTTGAAGAGTGAAATATCAAGTATGTAATAAAGGACACTCAGAAGCATATCTCAGAGGCTCAGAGCTCACTGAATGTCCCACAGAGTTGTCATGTCTCTATTTTACTTCTTTGTACCAAGATTTCCCTAAACCCTTTGTCTTTAATAGAAGAGGGATTCTTTACATTGCAAAGCTGCAGACAGCAAATTACTTAACTGGAAACTGACATATGGAGTGGCAGCTGAGTTTGCCTTGGATAGCATTGGTAAGGAGCTGAGAACTTACTTGGTGAAGTTATGGTAAAGGAATACATACTCAATAAAACCACTTTGTTTGAGTGGTTATTGCAATACTTCTGCATGGAGTTGTACAGAAAGGCAGCAATAAGGACATTGTAAAATGAGAAAAGAAAGAGAGTATATCTAGATGAAGACATGGCAGAGATTGGGTTTAGGGCGAATGACTAAACAAAGACCTAGATGGATTTCCAGAAAGGTTGTAATCAAACAAACTGCTAATGACCGGTTAAAGACAAAGATAATCTTCAGAGTTCTTGTGGCTGTCAGAGATAAGAACTGATGGTAAGCACATCAAGAGTGGTATAAAAGAGAAAAAAACCACGATTTTGTTGGTTCCAATTTAATATTTTTAAAATTCTTTTTTACCTACTTTTCAGTAGCTCAGGTTTGGTAGGAATATATTGCAAACATTTTGTAACACCACCACGTATTTCAATGCTACCAACTCTGTAGGTTACTAAAGGAAAATAAGCTTCCTAATACTAACCAGACAATCATAAAAAACTAATAACAAAGAATATACTGAGGTTAGGTATTGAAATGGTTTTTATGTTTTTGATAAAATTTTCACTGTATCTACCACAATTGAGTATTTTTCATCCTATGACGCAAGGCCTAAAAAAACCTGGCCACTCTGTGTGTGTGTGTGTGCGCGCGCATGCGCACACATAGAAGGAATTGGAAGGGAGTGAATTAAAGCAATGGAGAATTCCTCTTTTCCTCCTGCAGATCCATAGATAAATCTTTCCAGAAGACAGACATGCTGACAACTGAAATCCTACCAATAATTTCTCTGGAGCACTATTTATCTAGAGTCACAAAGGCTAGACTTTGTATTATTCATTAATAAAAAGGTTCCCTGCAGAAATGCATCAGAGAACAGAGGCTTCCCTTCGCCCCTGGACATTTCTGCAAACGCTGAAAGAAGTGCCTAAATCTGCCTGGAAAAATTGTTCGGTGTGACTGAAACAAGGGTGTGCAGTGTGAGGCATCAGGGGCAGTTGTGGCCACCCACTGGGTCCTTCCCAGCTCTGGGACATGGACAGATTGTGCCAGCGAGGGCAGGGCTCCCACACCAGACAGCACTTGCTCTCAGTTAGCCCCAAAAGCCAGTTTTCTCTTGTGGTTTCACTGCAGTGGGCATCTCAGCCCACTCAGCTGCTCACTCGCTCACCCCTGTGGGATGGAGAGAGAATTGGGAGGGTAAAATTTGAAAACTCCTGCTTTGCAATAAAGGCAGCTTACCAGGTAAAGCAAAAGCTGCACACGCAAGCGGAGCAAACCCAGGAATTCATCCCCTGCTTCCCATGGCAGGGAGGTGTTTAGCAGGACAGCAGGGCTCCATCACATGTGACAGTTACAGAATCACAGAACCGAAGACTGGTTGAGGTGGGCAGGGACCTCTGGAGGTCATCTTGTCTAACCCCCTGCTCAAGCAAGGAAAGTGTGGAAAGCAAGGCAGAAATAAATAGCCAGTTTCTTCCCTTTATTAACCCTCCATCCTCATCTGGATGTGTCCAAGTAGCAAAAGCCTGAATTTGCCACCAGTTCTCAGCTTTGAGTTCAGGATTTTTTCAGGGCAGTAATTTTCAGAGCAATAAAAAAGCCTCATTATCTTAAGAAAAACAAATCTGACTCTATCTTAAAACTACACACTTTATGTATAATCATTTTGACCTGTCTCCCTAATAAAAGAGGTTTTATCTCAGAATCCTGAAGGCACTAAAAACTGTTGTGAGTAGGGATGCTGAGCACACTGGTCAGCAGATAAAGGAACCTAGTCAGGCTATGAAAAACACCAGAAGGATGTTATTAAATTAATTCTTGGGGAATGCACAGGACAATCACAGAATCGCAGAATGGTAGGGTTGCAAGGGACTTCTGGAGATCATCTAGCCCAACCCCCAGAAGGCAGGTTTCTGCTTAATTTTCTGGGGTTTTTTACCTGTTTCTGATTTCCCTGTCAATAGAACAAACGACAAATCTTTGCAAATGTTTACCTGCAGTTTTCTCTTAAAAAAATGAATGGTGGTTTACTCAGGAGGTAAAAAAATATCACGGGATATTATACCTGGCAGATTGGTTGGGGGTGCATACATGTATTGTAATTAAGAAAGCAAACAAAAAACCCTAATCTATTTTCATCTGGTTTCTTCTGGTGCCCTTGAACTCAGAGGAATATAGTCTGTTCTGCCCTTGACGCTGTAACTTTCTGGAGGAGACATTCAGCCATTGTCTGTCTGGAATTGTTTCACCGGCTTCTCTTGCTTTTACTTTCATTCTATATGATGCTTTCCAGAAGCCATATTTTTTATGTCTTCTCAAAAATCTAGTTCTACTGTAATAGAAAATCTTTCACAAAACCAACTATTTGTTTCAGCCAGCTGTTTTATTATCCATTCTCATCCATTTGTTCTCTTTATACAAATGAAAGCAACAATGAAATGAAAACTGTAAAGCTGACAAATACCAGCTATCACAGTGCAGATTAAAAGCATCACAACAACTTATTTTTTACAATGCGTGCTGAGGCAATAAAGAGTAAATTTAAACCAACCAGTGGGAAAGTACTCTATATCTTCCCTCTTCTGACCTTAACCCACCATCAGAGGAACAACCAGAGGCCACGCCAGTGTTCCTTTCACTGGAGAAAAACCATGGGTATTCTTCTGGGGTGAGCACTCTGACCACAGCTGTGGCCTGGAGGGGATTCAAACACAAAGCTCCCTGCTCCAATACTGACCACTGTCACTAAGTACCACTTACCACCACTCCACGTGTCCCCCTCACTGTTGTCCTTGCTCTGCCATGGAGACCTCAAGGAGGAGCATACTCACTGTACCCTCTGGAAATCATCACTGGTGCCTTCACTATCCTTGGGTTTTGGACAGCCAGCTCAACACTTCTTTCCCCTTGCAATATCCACATCTTCCTTTCTACTAATGGGGCTTGAGTTGGTTTGCCATGATCTGTTAACTCATGAGACCAATACATGTTTTAACTGTCTTGGCCCTGAATGCATTACAGAAATCTATGAACCTGGAAAGCCAAATACTACAGGGTGGGTGAGGAGTTGGTGGTGGGAGCGGGGGCTGAGTGTATTGCAGAGCATCTCTGCAATACAAACACATTTCTAAACCAGAGATATTTTGCTGTAACTCAAAGCAGACAGAGTGGGGATGTGCCCTGGATTTGTGTAAAGCTGTATTTCCTTTGAAATCCAGTTGTGCTCTCTATTTTTCCCATCTCTATATTTGGTTCCATCAAAAATTGTGAAGACGAAAGCAGAATTTAACTGGCTGAGAAAGAGATAAGCCACCTTTTTTAGATCTGTTCAGACCAGGGAACAGGGGAGGAAATCTGCTTTAAACTGATGTCTTAAAGCCAAGCAGAGTGAAAGCCCTTCTACCTCCAGCAAGATGTTGGTGGAGAACGAAATGCTAATAGTCTGCAATTGCTTATAGTTGCTTCTGAGCATATCTTTCAAGTGAAAACAACTGTTCAAACAAACTTTGAGGAGAAACAATGTGAACAGCTGAATGAATAATTAATGAAACCGCACTGAGTGTTACAGGTCTTCTGGATGGAGTTGGTTTTTCTCAGAGCCTATGAATTTATGCTTCCAACGTGACCTACTCTATATTCCTGCAACTAGAGATTATATTAAATGTGTTCATGCATGTGTGCCTGTTTTAGTACATTTTTCTCCAGCTTCTTTTAATTACTGTGTTTATGTATGACAGTTTTCATGCTAGGACACAAAACAGGAATGTTGCTCAGTCATATCATCTGACCATGAAGCACTGCATGTGACAGAGAGTAATGCAAAGAGTAAAAAGATTTTTTCACTCTTTTGAACAGAAAAATATTTCTGTCTTATTACCAGGTGATTATTAGCTTCTCAGAAAGATGTGGTCATGCAAAGACTCCTCTTTTCTTCCTTCCCTTGCTGTTGAAGTTTCCGAACTTCCTGATCCAAGTGGACGATGCTCTTTCCTTTCCAAGTACTAAAAGGGCATTGAATTGTGATTCATTATTCTGTCTTCAGGGGCTCAGGAGACAGCAACACACATTCCTGTGTTACAAGAGATCACACACTAATTAACAGCATTACATATTTATGAACCAATTATCATATTTACACAGGACAAGTGCATCCTACATTTAATTATAATTTAAGGTCTCACTTGAATAAACCTGTGATTGAAGAAAAGCCCAGTGCACTCTATTAGCATTTTGCAACAGAAAGTCAAGACATTTGGCCAAGTATGCTTTGTAGGTTCCTTTTCCAGCACTATCCATAATATTAGCAGGGTGTAGTCCCAGCCTGTGTAGCAAGGGGGCTGACTTGCTCTGCTTCAGTTAGCACTTGTCCTTCCCCGCCCAGGACATCCACCCCCAGCCTGCTTCACCCGCCCTTGCTGCCTCTCACTGCTGCAAGCCCTAAGTCAGGCACCGTTAGGAACAGGCGACAGGTCCAGTTGTGCCTGTGATACCAGCTGTGCCACCTCCGCAGGCCTGGTGCACAGAAAATAATGTCAAGCACCCAGGTACCATGAAATTGCCAATTTCAAGCTATTGACTGTTCATTCAAAGTGCAGTCTTGCTCTCTCTCATACCTAATAGCTATACAGAAGTAGGAAGAGAAGAAAAGTAATTGCTAACCTTAACTTCCTTTAAATGTGAAGCTGATGAACATGTGGGACACTTCTCTTTGGATCAATGACTAAAAATACTGCACAGGAAGCTGTTATTTGCATGATATTTCCACCTCTCAAGACTCGCAAGAATGTCTTAAAGCAGAAAGCATGTATCTCCTGCATTGCCGCCCTGTATTCCCTTGATATCAGACTTCATAGATGCATCTTTGTTTATCTAAATCAAATAATTCCATTCAGATATAATTGGAAATTCACAGAAAATAACTTCTTCTGAGCCTGGGCTGGTCAGAATAATAAGTAGAGACAGATGTTCTCTGGGTAGCCCTTGATAAATGAATACTAAAATGCTCATCTGACCATCTGGAATGAGAAATCGTTGGCTATGTTTTAGTGATGCCTATCATAACTGAAAAAAAGCACTCTCTTGGTCCGTATTTTTGTCATAGTGTTAATACTAAGGATTTATAAACCACATGAAGAATTGCATAGCCATAGCGGGAAGGTCCTTTGCTGTCATAAATCATCATGAATCTGTTCATACCAGAGATGAGTCTTTGCTTTTATAATGTTTTTCATGTGGAAGGAAAATAAGTTGCCTCTCAGTGCACATAGAGACCCAGATGTGTAACTTCTGCCATGCTGCCCGAGCTGTGAGGGTGAGCATTAATGAGCAAATCTCCTGCCTCGGGACCAGGCAGCTCAGCACCTCCACTTGCATTCCCTCTCTGTCTCAGCCATCTCTGCATTCTTGGTACATGTTGTACCAAAATACATTGCTTAAATGTTTCAGCCTCTGTTTCCAGTCCTTTTCAACAATCCAAAATATTTTCTCTTCCCACATGAGCAGTGTTCTGCCTGTGTAACTTCCACAGCCACCTTCACTACCCACCTACATGGAGTATAGATGAAAAAATATTTTTTAAAGTCTTTTAAGGCAGTCATAAATGAGTCATTCAAACTGATAGTGTCACAGGGAAGCCTGGCACACACATCTGTCTGGAAAATCCACAAGTACCTGAAAACAAAAAATCATAGTATTTGGCTCTGGAATTAGTAATATTTGCTTCTTCCGCCACTCATTCTACAGAAATATATTCTGTTACATTTTTGGCATTTCCTGGATAAGAACAGAACACCACTTTCATTTTCTCTGAAGCACACTGTATATTTTAAAAGCTCTATAAACAGGAGTTTTCCAAAGCACAGTCATTGTTCCTGTAGGCATTAATGTTGCAAACCAAGTCATAAGGCTTCAAGCACTAATCAAAAAATTTAGAATTGCAAGTTGGTATCAAAGAACCCAAAGACAAACAGCTCTAAGCACTAAAAATAAATCCAGGCTTGTCTGGGATCTCTGTGGAGCTTTGTACTCCGACTGCATATATTCTTACATTTCAGCTTTCAGACTAGCTGTTCTTTAAGCTGCTTCAACATCTGTGAAAGAATCTTCCCTGGTAGAGGAAGCTAATAAGTTTGCAGAGCTTCTGGTTACAATGATGAGTAAAAATATGATATAGTTTCACTAAAATAATCTCTAAAAAAATATTTTCTGCCTCTTGCTTTGCTAGTACCTTCTGAACTGCATTTTAACAGTTTCTCAAAGTATACCAAATGATGTGCAACGATATCGCTTGTGACAAGCTGCGCAGCGCTGTTCGCAGCTGGGGGGTAGGAGCAGTCTGGTGCTGCTGGAATGTTTACTGACAACCCAAAATGCATCCTGGAGACAAACACCTTTATTTCCTTCACAAACAAAAGCAGGGATCTCTAAAGCTATAGACACTCTCTGAAATGCCTGTTTAAAGTAAACTGTAAACAGGATTACTTTCCACTAGTTTTGTGTAATGGAATGATAAAGGGTAACTGCTTTATCTGGGTCTTGGGGACAGGGCGCATTTATGGAAGGTTTTAATGCCGAACTCCCTACCCCTGTCCCAGACTATCACATGCGCCTATGGTGCAGGATGTGGCAAAAAGGCCCTTCCCGCAGGATAAAATGGACAGTCTCACATAGGATATGTCACTCTCGTAGCAGTACGAGATGGGGATGAATATTGCCTCAATACTCTTCCACACGGAAGACTCTTTGGTCAGCCATCCACATGGCTGCATCACAACCTGATGGCTGAGGAAGCTAGAATTTGGACTATGGGGCTTTAAACAGACATTTAAGAATAGGAGGAAAAAAAAAAAAATAAGAAAACTTTGTTACTCTGAAGCACAATATTAATCATAAAAGACAAGAAAAAATTCCATTTTGATACTGCTAAGTCTATAACCTGAGTACAAAGGACAGAGCAAGTTTTCCTTGTGACACCATCCTTTCATGCTACTCCAGTTCCTGGACAAGGCACCAGGTATATTTTTACACTTAAATGACACTCAGAGTGTTTTTGTACAGGGAAACACTTCAGGCAACAGATCTTCTTTCTGAGATTTCCCATGTTTCCCTTCCCTATGAAGCAAATACACCAACCAGCAGCCCCTTCTAGGAGGGTTTTACTGTGGCAGGTACCACTCATTGTGCCAATTATTCTATATTGTTTTGTAATTAATTACTTTTGGAGCAAATGTGCAATGAATTGCATCAAAATAAATGAAGAAATGATCTTCATAGTAATTTTTTGAGGCTACTCTAGTTTACACAAAAGTCAAATTAGGTTGTCGTTATGAGTTTATACCTAAAGGGGAATTCTCAGCATGCTTTCAAATTTTCATTATTTATTGTAAGCTGAAGCTTGAAAAAGTCCCAAAATTTCCTCCTTAATGGTCTTAGTCTCTTCCATTTGACAAATATTGATTTTTCCCTTCTTTCCTACAGCAAAGACAGCAAATTCATGTCACTCGTACTAAAGAAATTCTGGCTAGAGGCCAAACTTCCTGCACAGTTTTGATAACTCTGAAATCATCCACAAAATCCACTAACCAGTGAAACAAAGCATTTCCCATGTAAGGAGCTTGTCCCTGGTAGACTTCCAACATTTTGCCTTTCCCATGTTTGTTCCTGTCAGCTCAGGACACAGACGGGCACCTCCTTAGCACGTTGGCTGTGAGAACGGCTGCCATGGCCAGCTCATGCAGCCAGAGCACCCGCTGCCCAGGCAGCGCAGGACACACGGTGGCAATTGCAGAAGGTCCTGCCCACAGGGTGCCAGGTTGGCAGGGCCTCTGCGCATCCCCTCTGCCTGCACCAAGGGTCGTAGGAGGTGTTAGCCCAGAGTGGGACCGGCTCTGACGTGCTGTTCCTGTCCAGGCTATCTGTCCTGTCCTCTTGAACCTCCCATGACTCCCAGACAAGCGCCCTGGCTGCCCAGCCCCGCTGCAGCCCGTGCCTGCTCTCCCACAGAATGGGTGTCTGTCAGAAACTGAATGCTGCAGTGGTCTCAAACGCTAACAAGAGCCCACCTCAAGCCTTGGCGCATAAAGACCTTTACCCACTGCAATTTGTTTTGCTGGACTAGGTGTGGAAGTACCTATTATCCCTATGAACATCTCATCTCCTGTAGCTGATGCAAAGGTTTTGGCCTTATTGATAACTCTCAGCAACGGGTCTCACAAGCTAATAGCATGAAAAAGCATTTCACTTGGTATGTTTTCTTAAACTTCCTCCTGCCTTTGCTCAGTGACTGACCTTCTGTTTTCTGTTGCATGATGAAATGTGTGCAGAAACCTACAACTTGATTTCACAACACTGCTCATTACTTCTTTTATTTATCAGGTCTTCCACTTAATCATCTGATCTAAAAATAAATCCAAGGTATCTCAGCCCTGCAGACCCTGCAGAATTCTCTTCCAGAATTTAGTAATTTCCAGAACTCGTCTCTGAATCCAGCTGTTTTATCTATGTCTTTTTTGAGATACAGTGACCTGAACTGAATACATTATTTCAGGTGGGCATGGAACACTGATTTATATGACAGCTTTCCAATACTTCCAGTGTTATTTTATCCTCTTCCGTTTGCATTCTAACCACGCTTGCTCTTTAGAAACTGGCTACACATTGAGTCTTTGAGCTTTCCCAGTGATGCAAACATTTTTTTTCTAGGTTTTTACAGTTAATTTAGAAACTAGCCAGGAGTATAAATTGTTCAGATTAATTCCTCTGTGCGCACTATTTTGCATTTGTCAAAATTGAATTTTGCCTGTCATCTTGTTACCCATTCACTCCACCATCTTTTTGTACCCTTTGAAGATCATCACCACAAGCACCTCTGGTCCTGATTGACCTAAAAAATTTTTGTGCAGTTTGAACTTCTTGGCTATCCTCTACTAATTATCTCTTGCAAAATACTTGTGTGTGTATGTTTCTGTGTGTGTAAAGTAATCAGCAGCATCCTTTGCAGGAATTTAGATACATCACTCCCCAGACTTTCTGCAATGGCATTAGTTTCCCTGTCCATTTCTGGAAAAAAGCTTTTCTTTCAAATTCTGTAGCCAAAATGTGCTATAATAATGCCTGTCCTTAGTATGATTTTTTTTCCTGGTGTCGCGGTCCAGGCACAAGCGTCCGTGCCGCCTCCCAAAAGGGAAGGGGATCGAGGGCAAAGTGAGATACTACCCCAACAAGCTCGTAGGCAACCATGGAGATTGATGAGTATTTAACAGGTTTATTACCAAATATATTCACATA
>JAVSBS010011033.1:0-19255 GCA_033124195.1 Coracias cyanogaster
CCTGAACCCAGCTCCTGAACCTGGTTCCCATCAGCTGCTGAGCCCAGTCTGGGACTTTGCCAGTGCCTGCTCCACAGTCTTAGTGATGGTGACATAATTGCCATCTGGGGGGGGTTGTGTTCGATACTGGTTTTGTATGTATTTCTGTATATTCCATTTTATTCTTCATTAAAACTGTTTTAGTTTTCCAATCTAGAAGCCTCTCTCTCATTCCATTCTTCTCCCATTTAGGAGGGGAGGGTGCCCAACAGCAATCCATAAGTCTGTCTCCTTTATCCCCTTTCTCTTGCCCTTTTTGGGGGGGAAAGAGGGGTTAACAGAGAGTGTCTGTCGTAGGTCTAGTGGACTGACCCTAAACCTTGATACTGGGTCTGCCTGATCCATGTGGAGCATCAGGTCTGTTCTCGAGCAGGGGCAGCATGGGCGTTCCTCGCCACCCTTGCTCTGGTGTTTTGTACAGTTCTGGCTTTTTAGAGGTGGCAAATATTTTCTGTCTGCAACACCACTGCCTGGCTCTGGAGCACTACATAAATCTAAAATATAACACAAACCCTTTATAAAAGTAATGTAAACCTCCAAGATCTATAACCAATGCTTTGTACTCTCTTATGTTCTGTTGTAGATTTTCTTGCAAGGCTCCACAGAAAGCCATTTACCTACACCCATATCCTGGGTAGGACAGTGTTGTCTGACAAGTGCCTGGCTGGAGGAAACCACAACAAAGGCATTATAACCAACAGTTTGTGGAGAATAGCATTTCTTATTGATTCTGTAGTCTCTGATTACACCTATTCCATTTCCCTGATTCCAGGCTTTCCCTGTCATTGCTCCTGTGGTACAGAGCTTGCATCTCTCATGTAAGAAGGAATTACATGGCAAGGAATGATACAGCCCAAATCCTTGTCTACCTTTCCCTCTGAAGTCCTGATGCTGGTTCCACAGTACCACACACGTGAAAAGCCTGACACGGAAATACCCAGCCAAAAAAAAACATTCCATCTCATGAGTGGGCAAGCAGACCATTGCAGAGGGACTGGCTTGGAAGACACCAAATAACTTTTCTGAAAAAGCATTGCAATGTTGGGACACAACCCCCTGATATGTCCTCACCAGCTGGGAAAAGCAACTCTTCTAGGGACATGAGGTGTGTGCAAAAAGGTGTTCAAACCTTTGGCTGTGACTTGGCCGGTGTTACAGGGTTGTGGGCAAATCTGTTCTTGTGCGATTGTAACTGAACAGGGTTGCTGGATTTGCATTTTTAACAGGACAAATACATGAGTTGAATAAAAAATTGAGACAGGAGGAGTGAGAAGCAGCTGCTGGGGCTGATGGCCACTGATCCTTTCCATGTGAGGGGGTAACCTTTGGTAACCCTGGCCCCATGTCATGTGACAGGGCCAGGAAATAAACCCTGGGCTCTTACCAGCACTCCTGTGTGTTACACCTTTATTGTAGTGATGACAGGTTGATGGCTACACTGAAAGGTTCTTTTCCTTTGGGGAGTCCTGTCCAATGTTCAGCTTTATCTGTCCATAAATGCTGTCTAAGTAGTGTAGGGTCACTGGGAAAGGTTCTCACTCCCCCTCCAACCCCCCCCACCCAAAGACCATGGCTGGGAAAGGGGCTCCTTACCTGCCTGTCAAAATCCACTAACTCACTGTCACCGTGGCCAGCTTTCTCCTCCCTGGAAGTGGAGAGAACTTATCTCTGTGGAAGCCTTTCAGAAGGATCCTCCTTCTGTCTCTCCCTCTCCCATCCCATCCCATCCCATTTCATCCCAATCCGGTGTACTAAAATATTAGTCAAACCCTGCATGCTTTCCTCGGGTCTCAGGAGAGAATATGGCAAAGAGGCTCCATTTTAGATAACTCCTCTAGCAGACTGGAGAATACCATAGCGGTTTGTGTCCTTAACGGTTTCCTTCTCTATTTTCCTTTCTGACAATGACATTGTTAAGGGCTCTTAATGTACTGCAGAGTTACTATAAACACAGAGCTGCTGCAGGGGTATCGGAAAAAAAAAACCCAACCTGAATTCAGGAGTTAACTGAAGAAATAAATGAACTAGGCAGGTTGCTAATCACAGTTTGTGGGCTCACAACTTTTTGAGTGCTATTATTCTTTCTTTTATTCCACCCCTCACACTCCCTAGCTCTCTTTTAATTACTACTCGTGGGAAAGGTAAGCTGACCGGTTTGATAATTCTCAGCACCACAACAAGTGGTAGGAACGAGTTTAAACTGGAGATCCTAAAAGCTTTCTCTTTGCATAAGATGAATTTATAGCTTGGAAACTAAATATTTGTTCAAAGAACTTTTGGAGGTGTTTGAGCACACAGGAGAGATGAAATGGCAGATAAAATATTTCATCTACATGTGATATGCATTGCTTTAAGTCCTATCTTAATTCTTCACCTGTTTTCTGAAATCCTTTGACAAACACAGGACATTTCACCTTGACATTGTTATTTTGAGTGGCTTTCAGACTCGTTTAATTATTTTGTGTTCCTGTGTGGAAGTATCCCGGGAGGGGAGCAGACTCCAGTCCCTAAGGGGAGCACTGCAGTCAGCAGGCGGGTTGATTCCTTCTTTGACAGACATTTCCAATGTGCTGCTACTGAATACGGATGGGGCTTTGCCCAGGAAACCAGATCCGGCTCCAGCGGGCATGCAGATGCTCCAGGGATGAGTTCCATAGGAATGGCTATAAATAAAACAAACAAGCAAACAAGCAAGCGAATTGTGCTTCCCATCATAGCAATTCAATGGAGTTTCTCCAGTGGCAACAGGGTCTGGCAATTTTGGGTCTTCTGTGTGTTCAGTGCAGCATTTACTTCTGCATGGCAAGCCATATGACACAGGCTTTATTGGAGCTATTTCCGCATCTGGGGACTTTTTTACTGGTAATTTACTGAGCTATCATGAAACCGTGATCTACAGCTTACTCAACTAAAGCTTTTCGGTGCTGTAATTCCTACAAACTGACCCATCTAGCTATGCATAAATCTGAAACTCTGCACAACTGTGCAGCAGAGCTCCCTCCTGTATACATGCTTGCATGCATACACACACACACGCCCTCTGCTCTCTCTACTTACTAACCGAAATATGGGAGAGGAGAGAGCACTTTTGTGCCGCTGATGACCTGACACTCTCCCACAGTCTACTTTCCAAAGAAATACACATAATTATCTATAGTTTATTAGAACTAACAGATATTCCTTCCTTGTACTTCCAATAGAGAGGACTAAAATGGTACCAAATGTGAGCACTAGTGACTTTGGAAATGGGTTTTATTCTTTATGCCTTAAATGCCTAAACTTAATATTTTGAGGTGGCACACAAACTGTGACCATAGAACGAGTTTTACTGTGAAGCCACGTTTACTTCTTGTTTATCAGACTTATTTAAATTCATTCTGGGTAGGTTCCAAGCGCTGTGTTAGAGATTAAAGGCAACTGCGTACCCCAATTAGCAGCCAGCCCTTTCTAAGTAAAAATATTTCTGAGGAGCAAGAGGAAAGTGGAATAATTTCTGTTCATTAACAGTAGAGAGCTGGGATGGGTCATTTTTCACTAAACGTCCATTCTTTGATTTTAGCCTCTCAAGATTTAAAACGAGTGACCACGTAAAAGTGAAACCCAGTGTAAAAATACCCCTCCAGGAATCCCTTTCGATAGAGCACACGAGCTTTGCAGTAAAAAGCATGCTGACTAGTAAAACGTCGGAGCTGAGCAGGACTCCAAGCTCTCCAGTAGAAAAACTAGCTCTGGGGCACTAATCTCCCCGTCTTTCGTGCAAAACTTTTCAACTGAAGCCGCGGTGGAGGCCATAAAAACTTTTCCTTCCCTTTAACCGGGGGAGCAGAAAATTCACCCTGTTCTAGGGGGGACGGTCAGCTGCGGGGCTGAAAAGATCGCATTCAAAAGGACTTTACCGTCACTTTCCGAACAGGACTCCTCGGTGCGAGCGTAAATCCTGCCTTGTGCACACAGCGAGCGAGAGAAGATTTCCCTTTGGAGTAATACGGAATTTATCAACTAAAAAAATGAGCAAATAAATCTCGAAACTTTATTTCGGGGGCGTATTTTATACCTGAAAGACTTGTTTTAATTTTCACGTTTTCACAGAGGCCTATAAATCTTACTTTGCACCCGCTTAACCTTCTGGAAGAAAGAAAAAAAAAAAAAAACCACCAAACCAACCAGGTAGCGCCAGGCGCCGCAGAGCAGGCGGGGGAACGCAGCCGTGCCCCGCGCTTAGCAAAGCTCTCCCCGGTGCTTCGGCCTCGGCAGTCCCGTCCCCACCCCGGGGTAAAACCTCCGGTGCCTCCTGATAGCTTGCAAATGAGCAGAGAGCCGGGGAAGGCGAGTTACCCACCCAGGTGAAAGCACACCCCCCCAGCCCCGAGAGAATCCCGACGGGGACCCCGACGGCTGATTTATTTACCGACATTGCTTTACTAGGCAATGCTCGCTTCCCGAGAAACTTCGGGCGTCTGGGCTGCATGTTGCTTGGAAATATCTTTGAAAATACCCCATCTGCCCCTCGTTTCGGCCAATCGTAACACCTCTTTGATTCGAAGGCGAGAAGGCTGAGATCCTGCCGTTCATTGAAACCAGCGGAGGACCGCGGGAGGAGGGGGCGGGAGGGGAAGAGAAAAGGAGAGGGGCAGCAGGGACGGGGGGATCCGCCGGTCGGCACTGACCGCGCATCCCCTTCGGCAAGGGGCGACAGCGCCGATGCGCGCAGCGCACGTTTCGGCGGCCGCGGTCCCGCATCACCTGCCGCCGGCGGGGCGGGCGGGCGCTGCGCGGGGAGCCGCGGAGAGCCGGGCAGGGCGGGCGGGAGCTGCGCGGGGAGCCGCGGAGCCGCCGTCACCTGCGCAGGCCCGCGTCCCGCCCGCCGCGCAGCAGGATGACAGACTAGGACAAGCCCGTGGATGCAGGTTTGTCCCCGGCTCGCCGGGGCGGTCCCTTGGTCTGACAGCCGAGGGAAAGGACAGGGATGCGGATGATTTCTGGGCGGAAAGCCTCGCGTGTAGAGTTGAAACGGCAGCACTGCCCTGGAAACACTTCTTCGTGCAGCGCCTTTTCAAACACGCACACTCCTCGTCATCTGCAAACACAGCTGTGAGTGTACAGGCGTGTTGGCTCGTTCATGTGAGTGCGAGAATACGCACATATCCCCTCCTGGAAGTGACCCTTCCCGCTACCAGGTTTCCCTCCTTCAGTTTGCCCTTTTGCCTGATACGTCGGGTTCTGCCGTTAAATATAAACCGGCAAAGAGTTTTTGGGGGGCGATCTCTGCAGGAGACGAGTTTATTCATCTGAAGCAGCCCCTGCCTTCTGCGCTCAAAATAACATAACATAATAACAGCAGGACTGTGTCTTCAGCACGGATCCGAGCCCCAAGCGCAGCCCACATCCTAGCGCCTCTTCCAGCTGCCCCGTGAATCGGGCGTCTGTGTTAGCCTGTGTGAGCGCTGGTTATTCCAGGCTGAACCAAAGTCCCCATCAGCCCCTGAAAGCGTGACATTTGTGGGAGCAGTGAAAACGGCTCCTTGTGGGTTCGCTGGCTACTAGTATGAAGGGCGAACTGTCTGCGGGAGCGAATCGCCTTGCCCGGGGAAGGGACATCGGGGAGCGGCGGGGAGGATGGGCAGGGGACACGGGGGGAAGGATCGCGCGTGGGAGCCCGGCGACCCCGCTGCTCCTTGTGAGCGCACACTCGCTCACACACTCGCTCTCACACTCTCACGCAGATGCTCCGCGCTGCCGTGCCCGCTCCCGGGACCCACGCGAGGGTTATCCCCGGTCGGTCGGCGGGGCTGCCCGCCGCCATCCCACCCCGGTGCTCCTCGGACCGGTGCATCTCGCTGCCCACCCGCCTTCGCTCTGCCCCGCTTCCCCAGCTCAAGGACGCAACTAAAGGAGCTTTTAAAGTCGCATTTATTATGATTTCGTCTTTTTTTAGGGAAGTGGTCCCACTACCCGAACCAGCTAGTGCGGAAACTAGCCGGTACTCATACAGGCATTTCCCCCCGAAGAGTTGCGATGGGGGAGAAATGTTCGGCTCTGATATTTTCCAAGCTACCTCCTTTCCCAGTACTCTGTCCGTGATGGTGTGATCCGCCTCACCTTGCTATAGTGAAAATAACACTAAATTGTTTATTTTCTTAGCTTTTCCAGTATCTCTCCTTCTTGCAGATTAAACGACTGGCTGCTGAGGGGAAAAAAAAAAATCACAAGACCGTGAAAGGAATAAAACTCTAAGTCCATAAAGATGAAATGTAACGAGTATGTTGAATACATAACGCTGCTATATAACAGTTTCAATTAGTTGAGTAAGTCCTCTGTAACGTCTTGTAAAGGTGTAAGGACACATTTACAGTATAAGCAACATAATGTTCTCAACTGTACGAGTTAATTATTTCCAGATTTTTTTTTTTTTTTAGAAGTATGTTTCACAAGAGAAGGGTCTGTCCGAGTACAAAACAACTGATGTATTTTTTCCAACGTTAAACATATTGAGTTCATAATTAGAAGCGGAGGAGAGAGCGGACAGTTGAATAATTAGACTCGGGAATTTTACGGAAAAAAATACTAACAGCCTTTTTTCTTTCGGGAAGCCGCGATTATGGTGACTGTGTCCCCTTCGCTCAGATTTATCTCCGTATCTCAGTAACAACAGCACGTTAGGCAATAACGTCGCCTGGCACAGCCCAGACCTGCAAGGCGGTTGTGTGTAGGCAGCGGCCGGCAGGGAGCGGGGAGCAAAGCTTTTCTCTCCTACAATTCCCGAAATCCCGATAAATTTTGCGGAAAATGCCTGTTTCTCACTCGGCGTCTCCAAACCTCGGGAAAGGAGCCAAGTCCCGGGCGTGCCGCAAGGTCGGCGCAGGACCCCAGCCCCCTGCGCCGGCAGCGCTGCCCTTCTCGCTCCGGCCCCCCGCTCTGCCGCTCCTCCCGTGGGCAGCGGGGCACATCCCGGCGTTGCGGGGGCTGCGGCAGACCCCCGGAGGAAGGACTCGATGCTCTTCTCGGTTCCCTGCTGCCGCGCCTCCGGGGCTGGCTGGCTGCTCACTCTCCAGCTCTTTACGCTGTCAGGGTGGCGAGTGCTTTGTTCCCGAGGAATTGAACTTGCCCCCACTCCCGAGTGGAGCTGAAATCTCACCCCTGCCCCTGGCAGACTGCGCTGCCTACCTGGACCCATCTATTTCTAACTGCCCCCCCCTCAAAATGAGCTGTCCGAGCTCGCCTCCCTCCTGCCAGCGTCCCTTGACATTTATCTCATATTAAATCGTATTTTAATTTTCTTCGGAGAGGGTGCAAAGTCTCAGTCGGTCAAAGCAGAGACGAAAAGGAATACAAAAGAAGGATGGGATTTCCCATGCTTAGGCCTTTCCCACAACCAAGTCCAGGACCTAAAACTCCATGCGAAAGGCTTGGCTTTAGCTCCCTGCGCTCCACAGCTTCCCAGACGAGCATAAATAGAGGCTGAGCAGGGATCCGTTGGTAAAAATCAACGCAAATTGTAATTGTCACTAATTTTGATTGACAATTAAAAGGCCCACAAATCCCTCTCTTTTTTACGTGTTAATCCAAAGTTGTCTGATTTAAAACCGTGTGCTAGTAGCGGAGCAAATAAAGAGTTCCAGATTTCTCTTAAACATACTTACATTATTTGTCAGGGTTTTTTGTTCGTGAGGAAGCAAACTCGCTTTGGGCTCGTAGGGGGTGCTTGCACCGCACCGGGGCTCAAGTCTGCAGAGGATTTTGTGGTTTTTTTTTTCTTAACGCAATCAACTATATAAAAGCTCTTCGCAGGAAGGGAAAATATACACACGTATATAAGAAAATTTTTCTAGATTCCTGTATGGATTATACACGTATCCCAGAGAAGCAGAGCGGTGCTTAACACCGAGGAGCGTTTTCCCAGTCCCGTGGGAAGCCTGTAGTTACCTGATAGAAATCGAATGCCAGGAACCTTACGTTTTGGGTTTGGTTTTCTTTTTTTTTTTTTTTTCCTTTGCTTTTTTTTTTTTTTAAGGTAACAGAAGCAACTAATTTCTAATCTCTGTGAGTAAAAGCATATTTGCGCTTCTAAGGCTGAGAAGACGGGGAACGTCTCTCTGACCCGCGACTGGGATCATATATTGCTCTAAAGTAGAAATGTCAAAGTAAAGTCCTTTACCACCTGGATGTCCTTGACTTGGGATGATTAAAGTTTAATCCGAGGTGTGTGCACAGCTTTGCCGTGTTATTTAAACACATCAAAGGTCATAAAAGGATTCCAATAGCATGAGTGGCGCACCAGAGAGCTTTCTCTCTGGAGAAATTCGGATTTTATTCTCGCCTAAGAATCCCCGCGTTAAAGAAGAAGGAGACAACGCTGGGGGGGGAGGGAGAACCCAGGATGGTAGGGGGTAAAGAGATTTGATTTCTAAAGGGGGTGGCAGACTTCAAAGCGGCTGGTTGCTCGGGCTTTCGGGGGTCCACCCGGGGAAGGACGGAGCCCTCCACTGCCGTTAGCTGCGCAGACATCTAGTGGGAAGCTCTCGCAATTGCACCCCGGCCGCCCCCGCCCCCGGGAAGGCGCTTACCCCGGCTCCTCGGGCGCACCGCTCCGCACCGCTCCCCACCTGTCCTCTCCTCTCCTCTCCTCTCCTCTCCGCCGGCCGCCGCCGCCGCCGCCCCCGCCGAGCCGCCCGCCGCACCGGGAGCCGGGACGGCGAAGCCCCGCGGCGCGGCCCGCGCTCGCCCCCATTGGAGGCTCCCGGTGCCAGTCCGGCCCAGCCCGGCCCCGCCCGGGTCCTGCCCCGGCGAGACCAGCCCCTGCCTGGGTTCGGCCCCACGACGGTCACCCCGCAACCCGCCGTGCTGCTCCGCCCGGTGCCTCGCTCCGTTTGCCACTGGCGGTGCTCGAAACCCTGGCGAGGATATTCCCCCCACCCCACCCACCCCTGCAGCCTCCGGGGCTCTGTTTACCCTTGCAAATACCTGATGGTTATCGCTGGCAGGGGACCGGAGCCTGCCCCGGCGCCCGGCGGAGCCACCCGAGCAAGCCGGGACACGCGGGGCACCGCCACCGGCCGCTCCCGGCGGGGCGGCGGACACCCGAGCTCAGCAGAAACCCTCCCTACTCCCCCTGCGTTGCAGATCTCGGCAGGATTAGGCAGGAAAAATGGGAGCTGGGCTGGCTAAACCACACGGGAGAGCTGAGCTCCAGGCTGCCCCGGTGCCCTGGCAGGAACTCACGTCTTCATTTACCCCGCGGATTTTGGAGGGAGGACGGAGCGGCCGGGGAAAGCGGGAGAGGGGAGGGAGAGGTTTTGACCTTGAGCTTTGAAGCGTGTATTGGCACCTGAGCGACCGATCCCCCCGTGGCGGGGGGTCCCAGGCTGTCCTTGTCTAACAGGTGGCTTCTCCTTGGGCACGAAAGGCGTTGCCCAGCTGCAGTGGCACCCTGTGCCAGGACTGCTCCTATTTTCTGGGGAGTTGAGAGGGTATTTTCTGAGTTGGATGACCTCTTCCTGTCCTACCTTCTTTTTCCAAGGAGTTCAGATCATTTCCAGCTTCTTAGCTGGTACCTAAGCATGTGGTAATTGAGATGTGGGAAGCCAACCACCTGCCCAAATGATGAGTATGCGGAGGGGGAGCCCCGGAGATCTCTCCCACCTTGTGAAGACTCAAGCTACTGTTCTTCCATCCCACACGGTTTTCTCTGGGTTTCTTTTTACCAGATAGGGTTTTCCTTGTCGTTTTGTTCCTTCGGTGATTTCTAGAGGCCACATTTTGATTTCCACACTAGGTATCAGGAATCTCTCATTATCCCAAAGGATCTCCTTTTCTTTCTTCTTCCTTTTTCTTTTCCCTCCAGTTGCCCATCACCTGCCATTCCCAAAGACTTCCCTTTGCAAGGAACGCTCCTCACCTCGGAAGGGAAAACCATCCCTTTGGCTATCCGGAACGGGAAAAGACATCTTGCTATGAGCACACAGGTTTGAATTATTAGGCTGTAAATTTCGTACCGTGATAAAAGCTTCAGCTTTGTTGTTCAATATTAAATTTTTTGGAAATATCATCGCTTTTTTTTTTTTTTTTTTTTACTTCCTTTAACCCCCGCCTCAGACCTACATTCCCCTCTCACAGATTTCTAAGAAGATCTTTCATGTTTTGTTTTAATATCGCATATATACGTTTCAGGTTTCTCAGCTGGTATACAAATAAGAACGGACATATGGCGGGAACATTTGATGTTTGCAAACGAGCAGAAGATACTTGCTAACCGATTTCCGCTATGGAGTTATATGAGATTCTCTTTTTATATATAGGCAACTTTTATGTTAGCTGGGATATTCTTGCTCACAGTTTTTAAGGTTACGATCCTGTGGTTATTGATAAAAAACTAGTACAATCCATCACACACACAACCCCCTGATAACTGCAACTTAATCTTAATTCTCTGACTGGGGTAATTGTGTACATAATGTCGTCTTCTCAGCTAAAGTGGATTTTTTTTTTTTTTTTTTTGCCATGGTCTTGCCATCCTACCGAAGATGAGAACTTGACTGAAAGCTAGTTATGAAATGATGATTAGTTTATCCTCTAGGTAGTGTCCAAACTTCCTAGGAGCCCCAGCACAAACTTCTGACCTCTCTTTTAGTGACCCCTAGGGTAGTCACAGACCCGGAAAGCCCTCCCTCCAGCCTCCCGCTAAAATTAATAGGTCAGGCAAGCTCCCTCTCCTTTATTTGCCAAATATTTACATCACCCAAAGTGGTGATGACGTGTCTGTTCGTGCCTTCATCACCTCAGAGTGGAATTATTCCTTGTCGGTAAAACTTCCTGGCGGGTTACGGGAGCAAAAGCAGTGTGCTCCCCAGCAGCGGGTGGGCTCCCGGGCCGGGGCTGCGGGACATGCCCCGGGCGGTTCTCCCGGGCCCCCCTGGGGCACCTGCCTTGTCCCCACCACCCTGGCCTGACCCGCTCACCCTGGCCACCTTCTCACGGCTGTGCTTCATGGCTTCTCTCCGCTTTCAGACTGGATCTGTGTCCACACGTTGTGCTGGAGTTCTCCAGGTAGACTCCCTGCGACCTAGGAGATACAGCCCTCTGTTACATCCAGCTGGGGCTTCTTCTCGTCTTCTTTTGTTTTTATTTTTAGGGGGGCGGCGTGGCAGTGAGCTGGGCCAGGAGATGACAGATGATTTGACATAGTCCCCACACTTGGCGAGAGAAATCGCAAAGAAATATGGTCTCATGAAAGTGGATGACAATTGGTAATTACTGGCAGGCAGCGAGTAGCTTCCCCACAATGGGAAGGAAGCGGCTCCGAGCGCGGATACTCGCTCACTGGCACCGGGGCAGCCGCATCTGCAGGAAAGTGGCCTCGGCTTGCGTGCGAGGGGCCAGGGGAATTTCTTCCTCTAGATATCTGCGCTAGAAGAGCAGCGGACACGCTTGCCTAGAGACTAACCTTTGTTGTTTAGCCGCTCATTATTTCGCATGTCAGAGGGGTTGCTATGAAATCACTCCCTTTTCTCTGTGCCAGTATTGGAATAAATATACTTTGGCTCCCGGGACTTCACGAATTGTCTTTGGAGCGTGGGAACCTTGGCGAGTGCCCTCAGCTCCCCTTCAGCCCCTTGGCACCAGCCTGGCTTCTTCTCCCCGAGTATCTCTCGGAAGGCTCCCAGTGCTGCGACAGCGCTGCTTTTGCAGGGCTGAGGCCATCCCTGCTCTTCCCCCGTCTCTCTGGCTCTGGAGAGGATGGAGGTGCCTGTGCCCCCACATCCACTCCTGCGAATGGTGCTGGTGGTCTGGCTGACCGCCATCCCCAAGGACACCCGTCCAGTGCACGCAGGCAGAAGTCATCCCTATCCCAGATTAGAAGATCTAAAAATCCAGGTATCGGCAGATGGGAACTGCTGGAGTGCGCTGTGTGCGGGTTAATTAAGGACCAAGTCCATTCCTGCCTTCCCTGATGAACCACGAGTCTCAAACGCAGAGCTTTAGGCTGATTCCAGAGTAAGTAACATCTTGGAAGTACAGTCAGCTGTCGCGTATGTAAGAACGGGATTTAGCCTTCAACAGGGCCACATATGTAACTGCTTATCTAAAGAAGACATAAAATACAATAAGCTTTGGAAAAATTCATGAATCAGCAAAAATAAAGGGAGCAATACACTCACCCAGAGATGCAAGTGATCAGCTAGTCTGCATTTGGCTGGTGTTATGTTTAAAGGAAAATACTGTATAATTCCTATTTAGAGAATGTGTTCACGGTATGGCTAGAAAGACATTAGTTCCATCTAACATGAAGAGTAGCAAATGTCTCTTGTTATTAAAGACAGCCCATATTATATATACCTGAGAAATTCCTTCAGGCGCTAGAAAGCATTTTCTAGATCCCGGGTTTACTGTTTTGTTGGGTTGTTTTTTTTTTTCCCAAGTAAACTTTTAACAGAAATGCGTGTGCCTGGTGAAATGTAAAGCTAATTGGGGGAGCACGGGATCATATCACGGTATCGAGTGACTTTCTGCTGGGAGGTGGTTGGTACTGGGAGCACCCACGACATGGTCGAAGGGCAGCTATGCAGCGCTGGAGGCTCAGCCGAAGCCAGCTGGCTCTTTCCGCCCGAAACCAATCACAGCTCTGTGCAGATGGTGCCGCACTGCTCGAGGAGGGTGTCCCCAGGACTGTCCCTGCCGCCTCCCATCCACTCGAGCAGGCGGCGGTCGCGGAGCCGGAGGTGGGACGCGCCGGGGGGCGGGTGGAAAAGGACCGATGGGACCCCCAGCCCGGGGCCAAAGGACGCCTCGCTCCCCGGCACGACTCTCAGCGGAGGGATGGCCGTGACCCGTCGCCAGGCGAACGACACGTGTGCGCTCACACTCAGCCCCGCCAGCCGGGCGGGGGGACACGGGACTCGTCCCCGCCTGCGGGGCTGGCGCGGTTCTCCCGCCCACCGGCGCGGAGCCGCCCGGCCTGCTGGAGGAGCCAGCGGGCACGGGACCGCGCTCCCGGCGCTGCTCCCGCCGCCGCTCTGCCCCCCGCCACCGCCTCCGACAGAGCTGCAGCGGTTTGCCAGATGCAGCCTGCTTGGGTTCGGGGTTTTGTTCTTTTTTTTTTTTCCCCTCTCGGCGGGGAAGATATCCGCTGGCGGCTCAGGTAACTTGCAGCCAGAGACACCCTCCCCTCCCGTCCGTGCGCGGAGTCCCCACATCTCCTCCGACAGTCGCGATTAGAGCCCGGCTATGTAGAGCCTCATCCGAGCAAAGGGCTGGAAAAGTGAGGAAAAAGAGTTGTCACCCAGACCCAGACATTAGAGATAAACTGCCTCCATCAAGTCAATGTTTTAATCACTAAAACCACTTCTGAAAAGGGAACCGAAAATCTCTCTTGGAGAATGCACTCAAACAGCTGTCTTCCAGTAAAGGCAAACATGTCCAATGTTTCCTGTATGATTTTTTTCCCTCTCTCTCCCCCCTTTCTTTCTCTGGATAATGCGCAAAGGCGTCTTCAGCACTGAGAGACCTATTGTTTCCCTAGGTGAAGATACGGATTTGGACTCAGCATGGAAAAAAAGAAAAAGAAAAAGAAAAAAAAAAGACCCAGCAACTTCTTGCAGCGAGCAGGAGCGTCCACTCCTGCCCCTGAGCCCTCCTGGTCGGACGCTGCGTAAATGTCACGCTATTACAGGAATGTGACGGTGAGGGGGCCTTGGTGGAAACGCTTTCTCTCGCATTGTAAAGAAAAGAGCGACTTCGGCTTCTCTCCGACAGCTTTTCAAAGGGAAATAAAACAGCACAAAGTGGGCCTGAAGCTCAGGAAGAACTTTTTTTTTTTTTTTTTCCTTCCCCTAATGAAAAAGGTGGAGGGATAAGTTTAATTGTAATCAGGCTGCAACAATACACCATGTGATCATGTGGTAGCAATTATTACAAGCTCCCAGCAGAAATAGAGAGGATATGCCATTGCGGCTCACTGTACCCTGCCTTTATTTTATTTTTCCCCCCAAAATTGAGACCTACTGGTAGATAAGGTGAGAAATTAATTTCCCCTCAAAATGGCAAATCCTGAAAATAGGAGGATAAGCCGAACAAAACCAAGGAAGTTTAACTTGTTATCTGTTGCTACAACACGTTCATACTAGAACATTTTAAACTGGAAGATGTAACCGACATGACAAACTACTGCCAGTGGACATCTGCACGGCCAGCCTGGCCTCCTCGCTTATCAGAGTCTACTAAGAGTAAAATAAAAACGTTCTCGGCTCCCTTTGTGCGAGGGAGCAGAGCTGATGGCGAAGAAATCCGTCTCAGTTTGCATGGTAAAATTAATTGAAAATGTAGGGGGGGGACTTTATCACTGCGTTCAAGCAGCCTGCAGCTGACGGAGTCTGCAAGGGCTTCTCTTCATCTCTGCATTTACACGGCAGTTTAAGTAAAATATTTTCTAGTGACTACCAACACGTAACGCCAGACTTCTGTGGCTTACACCCGCCAAATATAAACAGAAAACTATTGCACCCCCCTGAAAATATGCTTGTGAAAATATTACATTACAAAATACAAAACAAATTTTAAAAAAATCAGAAAAGATACCTTGTCCGTGGGACAGAGGTCAGGATCATTCCCATTTTCACTTTAATTACATTAAATTCCTCCAGCGCGTTTTCTGGAGCCGAGGGAAAAAAAAAAAAAAAACGCAGACTGAAGCGATCTTCTAAGATCTCGCTTCATAAAAATTAGCCCCTGTCCCATACTTCGGGTGAAAGCAGTTACATTATTATACATATTTTAGGACGCCTTTTATACCTGAGAGAACAGCAGCATTAAGCTCTTCGCGAATCTTCTCGGACTTTTCCCCTTCTACATTTGCTTTTACAAATTATTCTTATTTTGTAACTATCTCAGCGCCCCCCTCTCCCCCCCCCAGACGCAGTGGGAGGGAGAGAGTTAAGATGTCCTGCGAACCCCGCTCGTAAAGCTGCTTACTTCCATTAGAAACACATGAATATCCTGAAATACAAAGTGTCTTTAAAACGGACTCAGGAATGTTTATCTCAATCCTTGATGCTTTAGAAATTGTGGAAGAAAACAGCGGTGACAGTACTGCTCCAAACTAACCTTCTGGCAGGTAAATTTAATTTGCTCATGAAAATCCGATTCGATTAAGGCTCTTGCTCCTGCTATCACTTTACTCCGGCGTCCTCCAAGGCTCCTGAGCTCTGCAGGACGAAGATTATTATTAGTAACTAAGATCACCCTCTAGCCCCTCCATTATCAGCTGAGATCTTTTAGCGGGTTTAGAGGGATTTAACTCTGTGACAAACAGATATTTTCAGCAATCAGTCACGATTTTTTTTTTCTTAATGCCTATTAATTAGCTCTAAGCAGTGGATGAAAGAGTAAGAGTGGATTTCCTTGGTAGGGAGTTTTTCTTCTGTATTCGTACGACTGTGATTATCTTACAAGAAATGAGAGTTCCCTTCAGTCGGGCATTCCCGCGGCAGGGCTTCGGAGGGTGCGTGTGTGTGTGTGTTATCACACAAAGGCTGGTTTGGAAGAAAAAAAAAAGCCTTCTAGGTACTCTGCCGACAAACTCCGTATTTGCAAAACCTGACATTTAGCTGAAAGGACTTTTGGTTTCTCTAAGAAAAGCGAAATTTTAAGGCCTCATAGGACAATGGGTGTCCATATTCCTATCGCACGGGAAGATTTACAAATAATTTAGATTTTCTCGTTTCAGGCCAAAATCCTACAGTCCTCTCTGTGGCTAGACTATCTTTAGCTTCACGGCGTTAGGAGCACTCAGTGGCTTGGTTCAAAACACACTTGGAAGGGCCAAATTCTGACTTTGCTTACACCTGCGGAGTAGGTTAAATGCATCTGTCCACTGTCAGCGCAGCCAAGGGAAGAAAATACCACTAAAGCATTTTGTAATACCTGAGATGGGCACGGCTATGCCCTGCGAGGGATGATTGCCGCCAAATAGGAAAATCTGTTAGAAATTGTCTGTCTCTGAAAGGATTCAGCACCTTCTGAAACCCTCCTACCGATCATCTTCTTGCTCCCTAAGGAATTAATACACATTTTAGAGGGACCGATTCAACAGATGTGTTTCTCTTCAAGATGCTTTACACGCTATATAACAGCAAAGCCATTTGGATGTTTGCATCAAATCTCTTGGAAAATGCTGAGCCTCTACCATAGGCTTATATTTGCTGCACCCTAACGTTATTTTGCACCAGAAAAACACAAAAAAAATTGGAAGAATCTTCGATTGGTCTGTCGGTTTCATGCATGGAAGCATTCAATTATCAAGTTAGTTTTCCAAAATGAGGCACTTAGAGAGCACGGCCAAATCAGTCAGTGGCTTCAAGTAAACTTTTTCTTAGTTTTGGTTAATTTATCCAGTGCATTCCAAACCTTACTTTGAGAAAAATAAAAGCTCCTCTACAATTGCTAGGCAATGGTATATGTTCAAAGCGGGGGGGTAGGCTCGAGCATATTTTATCCCTGGTGTTCATTACAGGGTCCATGATTTTCGAACATCTGTTCTTCTCGATGCCTTCAATCCTCACGGTTCCTTTCTAATATTTGATGGCAGATATCCATCAAGACAGGAAGGAATTATAGCTAGGGAATGAAAATTTGGTACCGTGGGGCGGGGGGAGGGGAGGGGATAAAAAATAGTTTATTAGGTTTTTCTCCTCTCCCAGTTTCAATAATTTATTAAAAGTCAGACAAATTCGGAAAGCAAAACTAAGGCGTAAAGTCCTGTGTCCGACAATAACTATTTTTCTGGAGCTGCATACCCACCCTGCAGATGCCATTTTGCCTACTTTGAGGGAAGAGTCCCATTCCCTGACTCCCACTCACGTCATGGCAAACAGGGGAGGGGGACAGTTGTATCACCGCTCTTAGCAGCAGTGAGAAGCACGGCCCTCTTCCCTACTGATTACATAGGGCTCTAGAGCGAGGGAGAGATGCAGAGCAGGGAGGGAAAGAGAGCTTTTTAATCTAATCTTCCTTCTCCCTTTCGCACACAGGACTGAAACAGCCCCAAGTAGGTAAACAAAACAAAAAACCAACCACCAAAACCCAGCAGACCGGATGCCCTCCACTCCTCTCCTGAGCCCCCCCCCAACCCTCCACCACTTATACGGTTTGCACCGGGGCTGAAAGAGACGGTTTCACATGGCTTCTTCGTCCTTATGGAAGAGGGCTCGAAAAGTAGAGGCAGATAAGCGAGAAACGCTCCACGGCTGAGGGAGAGGAGAGTCTGGAGTGGGGGGCGGACTGGGGGTCGGGGGGAGCTGGGAAGATTCGTGTTCTCACGGCTACCCGCTTTTTAACAAATCGGACAGATCTTCGAGCTGTGAATGACAGTCCTCACATTGGCTAGACTGCAACTTTCAACTTGACCTTGGCCTCTAGCCGTGTCTAACCCGTATGTAAAGCAGCGCTGCCCCATAGAGCTGCCTTCCCTTCCCCCTTCTTCCCCCGCCCCGCTGCAACTCGATTTTCTGGAGCAGCCTCGATTATCCAGAGAGAAACAAACCGATTCATGCCAGTCAAGCCCTGTTCGGCCGGGGGAATCCACAGGTTTCAAAACTGGAGCCTGAAAGAAAAGGAAAAATATGCGGGGAATAAATATTTGCTTTCGGCCATGAGGAAGAATGCGGAAAAGGGTATGCGAAGGCAAAATGGGAATCCTTTATTGGCTACAATGAAGAAGAATAAGAAGAAAAAGCAGCTAAAATGCTGCCAAAATAGCAGGGGGATGACAGCGACTTCAGATATCCCAACCCACCGCACGGAAAAAGCACCTTGGAAAAAAAAAAAAAGGATGGGCACCAAAGGGCTCTTTCTCACGGGCTGGCAGCTCTGCGCTGGGCAAGGAAAAGCCTGCTCGGTAACAATGTACGTCCCGGGACCGCTCTGCGCTTGTAGCCATGCGGGCAAAACAATGCTACCACGTCAATGGGAAGCACAATAGGATAATAAATACGCCGAGCTGTCAGGCGCAAAACAAAGCAACATGCAATTACCAAAAAAAAAAAAAAAAAAAAAATAGTTCTCAGGATGGGAGTATTTGGGGCTGGTTTGTCCGCACGCCTGAGGGCTGAGAGCTGTTAACGATGAGACGAACGCTGCTTTAGGTCAAGTTTATTGATAGCTCGGTGATGGAGCCTTTTGGGTTCAAGGTTGTGCGCGGATAACTGAACGCTGCGGGGGAAACGCATCCGCGCCGGTGGGCGGTGCGAGGAATATTAAAAATATAAATTATTTCGCCCTATGAAAAGTTCTAACATTTATCACGAGAAGGGAGTGCGTTCGGGTTTTGGTTGGGGTTTTTTGTTGTTGTTGTTTTCCCCTAGCTTTTGCTTGCAGAGAGGTATCTCAAAACAACAACAGCAAATTTGAACCAATAAACTGGTTTTTTTCCCCAGCACAAACAAGCCCCGCGGTTCGTGTGCACACTCCACAAGCCGACGTGATGTTTTACAGTCAAAAAAGATTCAATCCGAATCGTAGGCCCCGGATTTTATTATTGCAGCAACAAATAATCCAGCGGAATGGCGAAGGAGATCCAGAGAACCCTCCCGCTCCCCGAGCCCATCCTAAAAGATAATAATAAGTAAAATCGGGATTTCCTGGTCTGTTCCTCTTATCTGACTTGTGAGGCTTTGTGGCGAGAGGGGCGAGATGGGTCCTTGGGCTTTCTACTGGCGGGAAGAAAGGAAGAAAACACCCAGAGAGGAGCCCGGGAGGCTCCGCTTCGAGAGCCTCCTCTGGCCTAGCGTGCGGCCCGGGGAACGCGGCTCCGCCCGCGGCGTTCCCCGGCATCCCCGGGGTCCCCCGCCCGGCCGAGGCCCCGCCAGCCCTCCCCGGGAAGACGCGGCGGTTCGGACCGAGGGAGGAAGGGGGTCGAAGGGGTGCGGCTCATCTGCCCCGGAGATGAGGGGGGCCTCCGGGGCTTCCGCGGCGCTGCGGGCGGGGAGGGCCCGAGGGAAGCGGCGCAGGGCAGAAACCAGGCGGGGAGCCGGGGGGAGCCCCGCACCTCGGGGAACGCGCCGCGGCAACAACGGGGCCGAGGCGCTCACGCCTCTGCGGCGAGGGGAGGGAGGAAGGAGGGAGGGAGGGAGGGAGGAAGGGAGGAAGGAGGGAGGGAGGCTGAGGGCGGGCGGACGAACGGGCGGCCCCCCCGGCCCCCCTCCCGGCGCCCGCGCCCCCCGCCCCA
>JAVSBS010011034.1:0-20317 GCA_033124195.1 Coracias cyanogaster
TAGGAAGAAATTCTTTACTGAGAGAGTGGTTGGGCACTGGAACAGGCTGCCCAGGGAGGTGGTGGAGTCACCATGCCCGGAGGTGTTTAAAAAACAAGTAGATGTAGCACTTGAGGCGATGGTCTAGTGGCTAGAGAGGTGTTAGGATGAAGGTTGGACTTGATGATCCTGGTGGTTCTTTCCAACCATAATGATTCTATGATTCCAACTGAAAGCTCCATTGGAATTGATCAATGTCTTTTCAACAGCTCCAGTGTTTTTGCTCTTCTAACATTTCACACTAGAGCTTTTCACTTAAGTTGTGCACGGTAATAGAATTTATGAAGTTGATTTTGTAACACTCAAAACTAATTCCACCACTTTGTTATTAACTTTGTTATGAAATAAATATTAACTTTGACTTAAGCTTCTAGTTCTACCCTGAAAATAGCACAAAAGTTTACTCCAACAACTGCAGAGCAGTATATTTACTTGTATATTGCTTTTCTCATTTTTACACTGAGCCTAGCTATTTCAATAGAGATGACTAATCAAGGTTGAAGCAAGTCTGAATTATTTAGTAATAACACATCTGATATTAGATTCTACAAGAGCATAGAAAGTGATTCCACTTATTTACAGGAAAACATAGCAAATCAGAAAGAAGCAATTGTAAAGGAAAACTTCACACTAGATCACCTGTTTCTGAGGAAATGAAAAAGCCTCCTTCCCAACTGTATGAAGGGTAACATGATGCTGGCCCTCCAAAATAAGCTGCTTGTTGTCTTCCACAACATATGCCTGCAAAATATAGTACAAAGACATTTGTAAAAGAGAAACTACCATACGTGTCAAAGTACAGAACTACTGACTTCCCCCTAACTCAAGTGGAAGATGTTGCACTGCTCAGAACCTTGCATGACATTTATTTCATGTGTACGCTTATTAATTTTGCAAGCACAGACAACTACTGAAGGTTAGACTGCCAGTTTCCACTACTTAATATTTGCATTCTCATAAATGAGAGCCTCCTCTTCAAAGCAGACTGGGTCACTTTTACAGTTCTATAACAGGATGCTGTAACAAATCTCTTGGCTTAAGCTTTCAGGATTTTCTGTTTTAAGAGGAGAACTTAAGAACTGCTGCATGCAGAATAACATAAAACCACTTAAACATACTTATTACAGTAATAGCTAATAAGATTGTCTTTGCTTTTTGGCATCAATCTAGTTCCTCTGCTTGTTTTCAGAAAAAAATCATCCCTAAATTTTGTATGAGCATACTTCAAAGTTCAGGATGCCATATTAAATTTTTTTAACACTCCTATTTCACAGCCAAATTACCATCAAGGCCACAACCATACATACCTTCCACAGTACAACAACATTCAAGTCCACTTCACTGCATCTTTGTATCAGTCTGACTGCCTCATCAAACGATGGTTTCACAGCCCGTTGAGATGCATGGGTATGGGACTGCACGTGCATCCTTTTAAATTCAGAGGATAAGCTTTGGAAAAAAAAGTCTGCACAAGGACTAGCCGAACTTATTATCTGCAAGAAAAAGTGAGAAAGTGCTCTCAGAATGGGATGCAAGCTGACAAGTTACTCTAACAGTTCATCATTGCAGTGTTTCAGTTCATTTTCTTGCTTTGCTTCCTTATGCAAGCCTGTGGACTGGCACCTCCTGGGGCCCCTGCTTGCCCTGCCAGAGATCAGCCCTACCTAATGAGATGTAGATTATTGGTTTAAGACGACGAATACAACTTACAAATAAAAGCTTTGGTTATTACCACCATACAGCTGTATTGGGTTTGTGTCTGGCAGGGTTTTGGTAGCAGAGGATGGGGCTACTGGCATGGCTCCTGTAGGAACCTTGGAGAACCTCCCACAGCCCCAAGTCAGACCCACTTCTGGCCAAGGCTGAGCCAATCAGCACCTCTGCAATAACATATTTAAACAAGATGGCCCAACCAGCATCCAACTCATATGTAAATCATTATTGCTTATTAGCATTTTCCTCAGGTTAGCGGGAATTATTCATCAGTTAGGAACACGGCTTTGCTACTGCTAGCAAAGATGTAAGGTTGCAGAGCATATTCTCCACACATAAGTGGCACAGCCAGAAGCACTGTGCTGTTTGTCATCCTTTGTGCTGAGCTTCTCCGACACCAAAAGACTGATAAGGAAGCAGTGGCTTTAGGATCAACAGCACTGACACTCGGAGGTAGCAGGTTAAGTAAGAAAGAGTTTCCTGACCACTCCCTTTCAAAAAAGGCTAGCCTTTCCCAAATACGCTGTTTCAGAGCTGCTCATTGCTGCATTAGCAGAATACTCTCACCCAGGCAGACAATCTGCTTTTGCAGTAACTGCCTAGAAGGGGTGAGCTCCCTCCCCTGCATATTAGGGAACAGTTTCTTAAAAGGAAGCCGAAGTTCATGGAGCTCATGCAACTTTAAAAATGCAAAGTGGGATCATCTACTTCAGATTTTTAGTCCTAACTTCAATTTATATGCCTATAAAATGAAATGGCAGTGAGTAGGTTTTCTTTGGCTTTTAAAACCTCGATACACACATGGAAAACGTACACTGAGTATAAAATAAGTGTTCTGACATCCAGCTAAATCCACTATACTAATGTAGATTTCTAATCTGATGCAAGTGGCCTACTTTCCCCAGGTTTTGGAAAAAGCATTTGCTGTACCAAGATCATTTGCTAAAAGGATTCTGCTTCAGAAAATACTTGTATGCTAAAAAGATTAATAGAGCATGGCAGTCCAGAATCTTAAAAGTTTAAGAAAAATAAAAGAAATAGACTCCTTGAACTGACTGCAACCTATATTAGTAGTTTGGAAATTCTGAAATCTATTTTGAAATCCATTAGAGGTTTCTAGACTATTTTTAGAATAAGCTGTAATTAGAATTTTGAACTTATCTTAGTAAAAATGTAATGAAGAAAAAAAACCTCTACAGAACAAGAATCTGACATCCACAGATCTCTACTGGAAAACTAGAAGGCTGGGAAAATATTAAAAATAACTGCTCTGAAGAGTTGAAAAGGAAAAAAGTTAGCATCACAATGCGCTCCAAAAGTAGTTCAGCTCTGAGCTGGGAACTAAAAATTCCAGAGTATCCACTAGTCTATGCTACCTTACCTTCTCTTTGTAAAAAAGAGAGCTGACCTAGAACACAGTTTTTGACGTGCAAAATTCAACTTCCCAACTATGAAAACACTGTTCCCATTTTTAAATTTTAGAAGTCTTTCACTGGGGTATTTGCACATGACAGGGATACCTTGCACAAAACAAAATATGTGGTTGCACCAGTTCACTTACCTGCTCGTTTCCAAAGACAATGTCTGCAAACGTGTAGTTTTCTAAGGGATAAAAAGAGAAGGCATTGTTTCAGCATCATGAGAACGCACAATTTCCACATACAGCATCCAAATAGGATTTTCTTCCAAAAGTTACCACATTCAGGAGAAACCATACCTTCCGAGTTTTTGCATCTTACTGCTTTAAAGCACAACTTCGCTCTCTCTCTGCTCGCAAGTTTAGTATCTGAAAGAAAAAAGGTTGCAAGATTTTTTTTTTCTCCCTCATCATCGGAGTCCTTCCTCATTAGCCAAAAGTCACCCTTTAAACTACACAAATATGCTGATGATACTCAAGAAGCATAGCTCATCAAGCAGAGCAACTGCGTGGTAGTAAAGAAGATTCATCTTCTGCTGACCCCTTCCATCTACTTCTGGAGCAGAAAGTAAGCCATAATACACTAAGGAGATAAGGAAGGAACAGAAGGCAAAATTCCATTTATCTGACTGGTTCACCCTTGTTATTAATACCAAAGAAATACAGGTCTAGACTAATTTTTAAGTACATAAAGTGTCAGCATATAAGCCAAGATGACATTTGTTATGCACAGTAACAGTACTTTTTTTTACGTGGGACAGCCTTTTCAAAAAAGAGCAGCTTTTATTAGCTAAGGCAGGATACAGCACTGCCAATTCTGGCATATTTCTAATAACTGCACAGAGCACCTGTGAAATATTCTGTCCCTCAGTTAAATTTAACACTGATACAAATTACTAGAAGTAAAGGAACACTGAAGCATTTTTTATGAGGCAAGTTATCAGCCAACCCAGACACAGATTTCTCTATATCACAGAAGTTTACCTGTAAGTTAAGCTTATTTTTAAAATTAATGAAGTCTGAATGTTATCTGTCACTATATTTTTCTTGAAACGCTAACAAAAGAAGGGCTGCGGTATGTCTGAAAAGGACAAAGTTTTTAGAAATCATTCTGAAAGTTAATCTCACTCCTTGTGAGATTAACGGCTCCTGTCAGGCAGGAGCTAGACTTGCTTTTTTTTTGGTGCTAAAGATACACACCTTTGTCTTCAGAGAGGTTAACAGATTTTTGAAGTTTCCAGTGCTTGCTATTACTTGAAACTTGCACTATATGAAATTCTTTAACGCCAGTCTCGCTCTAAGGAAGAAACAAAGATTATGTAAAATAAGATCAGTCACAACTGTGATGTTCTACATGGCATTGTAAGTGTTCATTGCAAGGTGGCACTGCTAGAATCTTAATTTAACTCATTATTCACACCATCCATAATACAGTACCAAGGAGACAAGCAGAGATTTAAGACTCACTGTAACAAACCAAACAGGCCGAGCTCACAGCAACTTCCAATTCCAGTAAAAGGCACACGAAGAAGAAACAGAAGATCCCCCAGAAAAATACCTGCAAGCTAGTATTTTAGCTTAAGACAACTATAATAAAACTAGGCATTTAACTCCAACACAGAGCACTGTCCACAAAGCCACTTAGTTTTTAAGATGGCTTTAGGAACATAGTTCGGTCATAAATCCCAGGAATTCAAGAACATGGGTATTCTTAACATTGGTACACAATGAAAAGTACTTTTGAGGGTTGGCTTCCTTTCTTGGAAAGAGCAAGATAGTAGTGGAAAATGAAGTCTCACAATGTTATCTGTTAAGTACTTTATAAACCATTCCTTCCTCTTCAAAGGAGGAGTGGACAACATTCACTTTAAAAGCTGAAGGAAAAGCAGAGTACACACCTTTAAAACAAAATGAGAAATCAGCTCAGTGATTCCACTGCCAGCTAAGTGTCTAGGAATTCTATAAACAGAGGATTCAATTACCTTGCTTTGCGGTTGAAAAAATGGGAGCAGCTTTACCAAAGAAAATGAGTACATTTAAATTAGCATGGTATGAAAAACTGAAATATTTCCATCTGCTTTGCTAAGTCAACAGATCATAACAGACATATCTGTATTTGGATTATATTTGCAAAAATGCCTTTTAGAGTTTGGTAATAAATGTAAACACAGAAGCTTCCTTCAAGCTGGAGCTTAAATCTGAACTTTACCACTAACTCTACCAGCATTCACTGGAAGGTTGCAGGGGGCACACGTTGTCTCACTCAGAACAATCTTGAAAGTTGTGATAACAAAAAAAGACGTTCATGATTTAGAATAAATCTTCCTAAAAGAAAAATGACTCCAAACTATAGTATTGGAATTTTCTTAGTACAGAGACAGTTATAGAAGACTTCCAGAGAGTTGAGACATAACGTTGGTACTCTTTCCAACAGGAACTTGAATATGCAAGGTTTACTTAGTGTTTGTAAAGTAGTTGTAAAAAAAAAAAACCTTTTACTCAAGTCTTGATTCTACTGGTGATATATCTGCTGAGCTTTAGAACAGTATTATTATTAAAAATACGAACTCACAGTATTGATATTTTCTACATCCACAAACACCAACATATTGTCCCCTCTGCCTTCTTCATCTTCAAGTGCATTACTTCTGCAGACAGTTGCTCGGATATGCAGAGACCGGCTAGTACAAATAACTGCTGTATGCCTTAATACTCTATGACTAGGAAGGGAGGGGGAAGAAAAGAAGAAAAAAAAGAAAAAAGACACATTCTGAACAACCAGGACTGCTGTCAAGAACCTGTCATCAAGAAATTTAGCTTTTATGTTTGTCATCAATATTACGGCCATGAGATAATCTCTTCCTCTCAACCACTAAAGAGACACTTTTTGTTTTAACTTCCTATCGAAGCCGTATTATCTTTAGCAGTGATGCTGCGTGGGTAAGTGCTGTTCAAACATTCCAACTGGCTATGAGACTGACATACTGGAGAAAAGGGTTCGTGTTACCATGACAAGAAAAATACATCAGAAATATTTCAGATGCAAGACAACCGGCACAGTGAAAGAAAAGAGGCATGTATTAGCACACGGATATCAATTCAACTATATAATGCCACAACATGATTTGGAAATTAGAATTTTTGAGCAAATAGACCATAGAAGGGCTCCTAGTCAGCCACATCTGCACAAACATTTACAGAAAGCATTTAGTACTGAATACCACTGCATTCAACAAATTCCCCTGAACTTAGAATCTTTAGTTTACTTCTGGAACCATCACTACTCTGCCTTTTTCCAGACACACTCAACCTCCAGGCCAGGAAGCCTTTGTAAAAGTTATCTTCCTGTTTTTTAAAGATGAGTAAGCTTCCATTCTTGGGCACCATCAAAACACGAGCTCTCCCCACACAGCTTTGTGTTACTTCCACTTAGGAACATTAGAGGCAGGTAAAAATTTGATATGCAATACCTACTAAATATGCCAAATCATCATGAAATACTCGTTTTGGGAGGGGAAATCAGTGATTTCTCATTCTACTCCACAATCTACAGAATAAACTTAGTTCTGTAGTTAATCTTCAGATACACAAATGTCTGGACGGTTTTCAAGCGGAACAAGTTAAATCATTTTTTGAAAATCTAAAAGCCATGCTCCGTCTGCAAAGAGCCCCCGTTAAACAAGATCACATCACTTAAGTTCCCCTAGAAACTTCAATACAGTGGGGAACAAATACATTCTCCAAAGAACTATCTTCCATCTCTGAAACACCTCACTTTCTGAATACTATGAACCCAGAGGAGAAATGTTCTGTTATTTAAAAACAAGGGAAAAAACCAACCAAACTATGTTGTAGGGGGGCAAAGTCCCTATTCCTACAGACTAAGTTAAAGCCAAATGAAAAGTGAACTTTGGCATTTCAGAAGCTACAGAAAAATCTCAAAGGGTGCATCTGAAGGACTTGATTTGATATCAAGAATACACTGCTAATCCACTCTGCTGACCACCATCAACTTACTCTGCTTGGCTTACATTACGGAGCGGCCTCACAAGCACATGAACTTACTTTCTCAGAACTAGCCTGGAACATAAGCTCCAGCCACAAGCAGACATTGAGTCCACGTGACTAGGGCTCACTGAAGCAGCCCTGCTGCCCACCACCACCCTGGAGATGTAGAGATCAGGTCTGCTCGTTTTCACAGCAATAAAGTTAATTTTTTTCCACAGTAGATGGTAAGGGGCTAGGTTTGGGATATGTGCTGAAAGCAGTGTTGATGACACAGGAACGTTTTCACTACTGCTGATCAGCGCTTAGAGTCCAGGCCTCTTCTACTTCTCATAGCACCCCCCAAGTCAGCAGCCTAGGGGTGCACAAGAATTTGGGGGGGACACAATGTCATGCTCAACAATAAAACTAGAGAGAATAAGAAAGAAGGGAGGGACACGTTTGGAGCGATAGGATTTGTCCTCCCAAGTCATCGTGACATGTAATGGAGGCCAGCTTTCCCGGAGATGGCTGAACACCTGCCTGCAAGACGGGAAGGAGTGAATGACCTCCCTGGTTTGCTCTGCTTGCACACATGGCTGTTGCTTTACTTCCTAAACTGTCATTATCTCAACCCGTGAGTTTTACTGCTTTTACTCTTCTGATTCTCTCCCCATCCCACCAGATTACAGATCCACTCCTCCTAGTCTGCACTGCTTCTTAAGGTGGGCAGAGACCCATTCTCCAGACAAATCCAGCACACACAGCTCAGTTATGAATTCATCTCCCAGAAAATTAAATAGTAATATTATTAAGTCTGTGGCTAGTATTCTTAGTGGGCTAAAAATTAAATCTAGATAAAGCCTCTTGCAAGTTCTCAGGTGTAGCTATGAGCTTCAACAGCTTCTGAGGTAGCAATTTAAGAACAGTGTGTGCAGAAGAGTGAGAGGGGGGTAAAAAGAGACAGTCTTCATTTCTGAATGTGGCCGTTCGCTAGATCGCTACGCTAAGGCTTCCTGAAGGCTGATCTCTTCACTTCTGAACAAAGGCCTATTCACCCCAGAATCTCTGAAGAACAAGTTTCTCAAAAAGTTATCTTCTGAGCCTTCCTGGCCTCAGACATGGATAGGACTTGGGAACAGGTGACATAAAAAGACAAACTGCTACCTTTCAAGTGAAGTTCAAAGAACATACTGTTTGTTCACCTCTGGTGTCAAGTGTCCGCTGTTGACAGTCTCACAGTGGTGAGAGTGCCCACTGCCTCAGGATGGTCCAAAAACGAACTACACAACAGTACGCAAGTCAAACTTGGTATTTAACTCCTCCGAAGAGAGTAACTTTTATCGTACTACAACTACTAACCACATTTTAACTAAGAACAAAAACTTTTGTTCAAAGTAGACAAGACTGGTTTATAACATGCAGAAACAACTTAATTTTTTTCTATGCCTCAGAAATATGTGCTTCCAGAGAAACTAAATATGAACAGTTTGTATTAACAGCATTCCATTAACACTCCTTCCATTAAACTAATATTGCCACTTTGATGGAAGCAGTGTAAGCTATATAATTTCATCTGGAAATTAAATCATACAGTAGGAAAAAATATTGCTTTGCAGAGCAGATAACTGGCCACTTCTACATGACAGCAATTAAGAGCAATTCAGTAAGATGTACATCTACGCTTACGATGTGTCTAAGAAGTATGAAAGAAAAAAGTGGACTAAAACTTACCACATTTTTGAGTGTCTTTTAATACTTTCATAGTAAAACAAAAAGTTAATTTCATGAACACCTTCTTCATCTGGTCCCCGTAACCACATTGGCAGCTGCACTGAAGCCCCAGGAAGAAGAACAGCATCAGGTAGTGGGACGTGTATTACTTCAGGCTGACCTCCTGCGCCAACCCCAAAGTCTACAGAAGAAGCTGAAGATAGCAGTGCTGTACGCACAGAGGTAGGATCTGTCACAACAGTCTTGTAAGCACTACAGTTTTCAGAAGCTGAAGGACTTAGTGGCGTTAGAACAGCAGTATTTCCACCAAAAGTAAAAAATTCCGGATGCTTGGACACAACCTTCAGCGCGGTGAGAGGACACTTGCTTACGTTCACAAATTCTACATATGCTTTTCTGATTTCTCCACAGAGAAGCCCTGTAGGAAAATTTATAAAGAACACCTGCATGGGAGAGAGAAGAAAAATCTGAACATTGAGCCAAGTTACGAACGGCTATTTTTTTCATACACAACATATTTAAACTACATTGCTCTCTACAGCTTCCTGACAAGGGGAAGTGGAGAGGAAGACGCTGAGCTCTTCTCCCTGGTATCCAGTGAGAAGACATGTACAAAAGGCTCAAAGCTGAGCTAGAAGAGATGTAGACTGGACATTAGGAAGCATCTCTTAATGCGCAGGTGGTCAAACCCTGGAACAGACTTCCTGGAGGGGTGGGCAATGCCCCCAGCCTGTCAGTGTTCAAGAGGCATTCGGACAGTGCTCTTAACATGCTTTAACTTTTGGTCAGCCCTGAAGTGGTCTGGCAGTTGGACTGGATGATCACTGCAGGTCCCTTCCAGGTGAACTATTCTATAAGGTGTTGTCATTACCCAATTAGACCATTTTAATAACCCTATTAAGGAAAACCACTGTTTTAATTAACTGACTCAAAGAGCTATTAAAGATGAATAGCCCGCAAACAGAAAAGGTTTGTCTGTTCCCCCCCTACCTTGAAATTTGGCTATAAACGCTCCTGCCAGCTAAAATTCTAAAGGGAAAATAATTTCACTTGGAAGCTTCAAGTTTCACTTGAAAGAAAACACCACGTAAGTTTGGCACTGACAGATCAGAAATTAAGTGGAAAGATTCAGGCATTAACAAAGTCTAAGACTTCATTGTTCAAGTTAGATTTATAAGATCTGGACTTGGCCATTTTTGCTCAAAACTGCCAATAAAAAGTAGCTACATACCTCCAACAAAGGCATTTCTTCTGTAATAATGGGATCTAAACGTCGATCAGGTCCATATTTAATAGACGTTTTTTCCTCTTTTGTGTTATTAAGTCGAGGCCCTTGGATTTCTAAATCTTGTCGTCCTCGCACAGATAACCCATTGGAGACAAACTTCCCTAAAACAATTTTTAAGAAGTTGTTTGCTTGGGTTTGTTTAAATTAATACCCAACTTTTTTTGAGAAGCGATCCAAAGCTCCCTACCCAATCTCAAAAATAATTTTGATTTTTCTGCTGTTTGGCACATGCAGCGTTCATCGATTAAGCAGCATCACTGACAAAGAACTACTCAAAGCTTAGGTGTCATGCACAACATCTTGCTACTGCAAGTTCAGATGGCCAGTTATCTACTGGTGTGAACTTACTCTGCCCTTTCATAGTGAGACTACCAGGGGGCAGGAGGCAGCTGTGCAGAGCACGAAGGGAATATTTATTTCCTTTGTTAATTTCTGCCAAGTTGGAAAAGTCACCTAAAACATTTTTATTTCCTTTAAAGACTGGCCAACCCTCTCCAAATGTTTTTATTCCAAAGGTTTCCAGTTTGTAGATAGCTAAACAAGCTTCATTGTTTTTCAGACACTTTCAAACATGTGGTTTAATCCCTATTTCTTCAAACAACTCAAGTTTTCCCAGTTTCAAATGAATGACTCAACAAAATGGATCAACATGCAACTAACATGTAATTAATAAGCCATTTATGTGTTTATATAAAGGAAAAAGAACCAAAAGAAAGATAAACTTGACTGATTTTTTTTAAAGTTTGGGAACCTATGCAAAGAGCTTCAACGCAGTATTTAGAGAATAGTTGGAATCTAACAGAAACACCCAGAAGAAAAAAAAAGAACAGCAAATGAGTCAATGGTATAGATGGAATATTTAAAGGTTTTTTTTTTTTTTTTAAATGGTTTCAGAATTCCCACAGATCTAAAAGAAAAGTAAGTATGGGTTTGGCAGAGGTTACTTCCTTTCTCATTCCTACAGGTGCCAATTCATCCTTTTCCTGTTTCAGTTGTTTCCCTTGTTTCTACATCCTTACCAAAGGAAGGCCCAAACATTAAACACTAGACTTTAATTCTACTCTGCAAAAGCCATATTTCCCTCTTCCAGAAAGACATAATTTAAGGGAACAGTACACTTACCTGTCTGTAATCCAATGGAAGGATCTATCCCATCTAATGTCACAGCACCCTGAACAGTGCCAAGATTATAAACGACTCCCAGAATATGTAGCTCCCCTGTTTGATGGGGAAAGAGCTTTAGTCTTGCCTGTGGAGATATGTTAAATTTTTGTTGTTGTTGCTACTAGAAAAAAGTAGTATTACATTTAAATGTCCAGTTGCTGAATACACTCACAGCTACATTTCCTTTATAGTCGTGTCAGATGTAACTGCACATAGTAACTACAGGTCACTTACTGGATCCAAAATTTCCTATACACAGAATTTACCAAACCAGTCCACAGCTGAGAGATGCTTATTACATTAGGAAAGAATCCTAAACTGTCATAAAAATGAACTCTAACAGAGGCAGAATCACAGAATGGTAGCAGTTGAAAAGGACCTTTGGAGGTCATCTTGTCCAAGTCACCTGCTCAAGTAGGCCCACTTCGAGCCAGCTGCCCAGGACCATGTCTAAATGGCTTTTAGCATCTCCAGTGATGGAGACTCCATAATCTGGGTAGCCTGTGCTCAGTCACCACCACAGTAAAAAACAAACAAACAAAACAAAAACACGCTTCCTGATGTTCAGATGGAGCCTCCTGTGTTTCAGTTTGTGCCCACTGCCCCTTGGCCTGTCACATCCTCCCTCCAGATACTTATACACACTGATGAGTTTCAGAAGTTCCAGCACTTCTTTGTAGATCAGGCAATGTCTTCTGTAATTTTAGCGTTAAGTTCAGATCATAAGAAGTCTGAACTCTACCCAAAAGTTCAACATTGAAAAGACTATTTTTAAAACACAGCACTTACCACTTTTGTCTCCTCACTATTAATTAAGAATTCTGCTATTGCTTCAGTTCCTATCATATCATCATCACACATTCCCTGAAAAGAAGAAACAGCTTTTCAGACATTATTACTCCTAGGCAGAAAGTGCCATAAATATTACCTCCCACACCTTTCCTAAAGTGTTCAAGGAAAAAAAGCACACTAATTTCAAGGTGCAGACAGTTAGGACCAGCAGGTACTGTATGCCCAGCTTCTCAGGCTTTCTGAATTAAAGCAGTGGCTAGAGAGCTCAGTAAACACTCACTCAAGAGAAATTTAAGATTTATCACTATAACTTGGAACCATTCCCAATGAATTTCACCAATACTCACAGACGTATTTATCATATAATTAAAGCAGGAGTTCAGATCAGAATGGAAGGGAAAGTGCGTGGTAATCCTTGAGACTACTGAAATCGTGTTTGTAACTGGCAAACACAACACCTTCAGAGATCATTCTGTTCCAAATGCTTTTAGCCAGGGAAACAGATTATGAAAGCATTTACTGTAATATTCAGGATTAGAACATATTAAAACCTTAAAAATATTAAGGTGAGAACAATCCTTCATAGGAAAGTTTTGGCAGTATTAGTTGAAGTGATAAACATTAGTAAATACCTCATCTAAAGTATTCAAAACATTGGTTTTTAATGCAATATATTTTATTTTTCCATCGAGATATCAAGATATTCCTACATCATACCAGCGCAGCCGAAGAATACATATTCACTATGTACAGTAGCTCAAGAAAAAGCATTTGATAATATACCTGTTGGGACTGCAAGTCACTTCTGCTGCTCAAGGCTAGTGTGACTCAAAACAGATGTACTACACATACAATGAAGTCTTGATGAAGTGTTGGGAGTATTTCGCTTTGTTAACTTGGCTGCTTTGTGCCCTATTCTAAAGGATGCGTACAGAAATTCAGTAGCTAATGTTTAATTTATTTTTTTATTTACACTTAAACCAGCTCTTTTCATACTACAGAACTTTGAAGACTTAAGTTAATACTCCATAACAGCAGCTGGTTCGTTATAGTTGAAAAAAAGATGAAGCTTTCCTCACCAGTTCTTTTGTTTCTCCATCGTGCTTTGCATTGAAGTCTTTAGGTTGAAATTTCCACAGCAATGAAAGGTCAGTCAAAAGAAGTGGAACTTTCAGGGGGTTTCTGAAGGACACTTCTACAGTTATTGGTTCTATTAAAAGAAGTGTATATTTTAAAAGTGCAAGAAAATGATGCCAACAGGCTATCCCCACCACCATCTGAAGGTTCACTTAACTCAAAGCACTCCCGGGCAAACATTAGTTTAAATCTACGCCACCACAAGAAACGTTGTACAAGTTTACCTATCTCACTTTATTTCTGAAGTATATTAATCTTAACTTTACCTTCTATCACAGCAAGTGGAAATCTGGAGTTATCCGAGTAGCGATTTAAGCAGAACTGTGTCGGTTGAAAGTTTGAAGGTATCGCTCCTTTATTTATCACAGAAACAACCTGCTCTTCAAGTTCCTTCCACTGTTGTGATGATTCCGAGTCATACTCCTGATCCAGACTTATGTGTGTAGCTGCCTGCTTTTCACCTAGTGTGAGTAAGGCAATCTTAGAAGACAAGAACAGTGCTACGCAACAGTTGCAAGAAAGGGCTCCACTGGCAATTGGGTAAGTATTGTTAAAATATCTTAAAAGTTCTCAGCCACTGACTTGAATCAATTGTAACAAAAATGACAGTGCATTGCAAGAAGTTTCAAAATACATGTTGGGCGTGGAAGACAATACTGCAGATCAATTTGAGTATACTTCTATTTGCAAATGGCAGAATTCAATATTTTAGCATGCTACATGCTGTATAGATGATTTTTACTTTATGACAGACTACAGCCTTGTCAGGCCAGTACAGCACTGGTTTATGTAAGAATTTCCACTCAGCTTACTTTACATTCAGGAATCACAGCATTTCAACCATTTCATCCAAGAGAAATTTAACTGTAAAGCCAATTTCTAGCATTCACAGTAGCATCTAACATTTGCTAAAACATTAATAATCCCTTTCATGAAGTCCATTACAGACTTGCACCGAAGCTTTCCCGCTATGAAAAACAGGGGAATTCCACACATCCACATATGCAGATTTCCTATTTACACAGGAAGTCTGGACACATTTAGCAAGCATGTACTAAGCTTAAGTTTTACTTTTGAAATCTTATTTAACAAGTTACCTTGTCACATTCGTTTTACATAATGATAGAATAAGTGATACCAGCGCTTGCATATATTTTGGGTCCATAAATAAGGGGCTTCAATCTGTTTACATAAAGTTTTCTAACCTTCTGCCGGCCTTCGATCATGCCCAAAGAAAACACGGGTTGCTGAGCTGTTAATATACGGTAACGGAAGCTGTGGTAAGGGACCATCAGGTGACAGCTGGGTGACGTTCTGGAGCAAAGAAGCAAAACAGAATGTCAGGCCATTATGCAAATACACGATGTTCATGCTGTACACTACCAACGACTGAATGATACGGAAGCCAAGTTACAAGGACTCTACGTTTGAACAGATAGTATTTAAGATGGAATGAATAATTTCCATTAACTGTTTTGATAGTTTCTTCTGCTTTGATAGTCGGAAGTAGTATTTTTTCCTTCAGTAAGTTTAAAAGTTCGTGAAATCTTTATGGAGAAAGGAAAATAACTATTTTAATCCAGCACTCTAATCACTACTGTGGCTGTATGGCTGTTACAAGCTTTATTTGACGCAAAGCATGGCTCTCTAGCTCAGAATTTGATAAACTGCATTCACTACACCCCTGCCATTGCACAAGACTCACTACAGCTGAGCTGCGGACTCAAACTCCTGGTCTCCAGTAAGGTCTACCCTAACTTAGCAATCGTCACAGAAACTCTGTTTACAAGCTTTATGAGACAGTAAGTAGCTACAGAGCTGCAAGTTGTGATGATATCAGCACCCCATAATGTACATGGTGTATTACAATCCAGAATCACTCACAAACTTACAGCAAACTGAGTCGCTTTGTCTATAAGAACCCATACTAAAGGACAAATTTTACTACAGCATGGATGTGGAGTACTCTATAATACCAGAAAAGGTGGCAGAGCTATCTAGTCTTTATTAAAGCTTTAGTATCAAAAGCCTAAAAAGAAAATATATTTATAAATTGATCTAAACAAAGCAGATCCACTTCCTCTAAAAGAAGCTGAACTGTCACAAGCTGCAACTCAGGTATGACCCTCAAAAGGAGTGGCTCATTTTACTGTAATAACCACATACAAAGTCACACGAATACCCGTCAGTGGAAGTACACACAACACACATATGAGACGCAGCATATACGGGTTTTTGAAGCTGAAAGCAAAAAATGAACACAGCAACTAGATAAACACAACCCTGGAACAAAGAAGGTTTGACAGGAAATAATTTAATGGCTTAATAGAAAATTACTGGTACTAAATTTACTGACTACTCAAGGAATAAAGACAAAGAAAAAGTCATTTACCTTATAAACATAAAGATACTCTCTTAAAAAAGCTCCTTGCTGAGCCGGAGGCTGTTTACTGTCATTGATCAAGATATGCCTGAAGGCAGACACAGCATTGTCGAGCTGCCGAAGCGTGAAGGACTGGCGACCGATAGTGAAGTTAATATGATCTTCTGCGAGAGACCAGCCTTTCCCTTTGTAAACCTGCATGGCTTGGCAGTAGCAACGTAAGGCATGTTTTTTCTGCAGGAAAAAACAAGCAAGTTAATTTCTCAAACAATCCCTTTAATCACTCATTTAATTACAATATTAGGAAGTACTTTTAATATTGTAAGTAACTGCAATATTAAGCAAGTCAAAAGAAGTTACTGAAGTCTTTAGCAGCCCCTCCTCACTACGCTAAGTGGAATGTTTGCAGAACTCCACCTCAGAGCATCCGCTCAACGTTCATCTAAGCAGTGTTGGTTCCTACAGCACAAAGCCTCACCTGCATATTAAGCTCATGTTTTCAAAAGACTAATGTAACAGGCACGAGTTAAAGGCACAAATAATAAGAGAAAACTACTTTTAAAGTAGTTTTCCATGTTGCTTCAGGACCAACTGCTAAAGTTTACAGAGCTCTACCGGCAAGCCTCAGGACATAAGCCAGATTTAACACATTTCATTTCTTTCCTGTAACGGAACTTTCAGTATGAAGCTTCCAGGCGATTGTTCAGTAGACACATGGAACAAAATCCATGTTAAGCAAAGCAAAACACAGCCCTACAGCACACACAGGACAAAAATCACCAATCGCATCCGCCTTTGGGAGATAGATGCTCTGCTCCCAATCAGCTCCACAGTTCCTTTCCTGTACACACATCAGGATCTGGGCATGTCATCCCAAGCCTGGATGTGGAACATCTACACAGGCATTCACCGTACAGGGAAGTCTCAGCTTCTAAAAAGGGGAAGAGCATTCCCTTATTTACAGCAGTAACGGGAAAAATCTAAGATATGTTCAGATCGGTATGGTGATGACAGCAGAGTATGAGCAGCAAATCCTCAATATCATCAGATATTCCTGACATCTTAAAGTATGGTATTACAGTATGCAGCCGAGCAGCCTGGTTGACTTCTCTTCAATACCATTTAGTGTTTTAGTGCCTCTAAGGATATAGAATAAAAATAACCTGGAGTTGCTCTAAAACTGAAAAAGTATCCCCTGGAACCCAGAACCCCTACAAGAATCAAGACATGAAACAAGAGAGCTGTTACATGAAGACGAAGTCAAAGCTTTATGAAATGCATGCACATTTCCAGGCAAAGAGGTGAGATAAAAAAATAAAAAACCCTCTGATCAACAGCTCCCTGTCAGTACTGTACTGTCACAACAACAGACAGAGAAACTACTGCGTGAAGAAAACCAAAGAGTGAAATTACTCCTACTATTCATCACATCCGTGATTCTAAATACAGAAGCCAAGAATACAATACTCTCTTTGGTCTTTACTATGATAAAAATGAGATTGGCCAGAAGAATACCCCCTCCACGACAGCAGTGTTTTTGATGCCTGGGATCTCCTTATCATTGACTTGCAACAAAAATTTATTTCTATCACTGTTTTTCAGCTTATCAGTGAATGGAAATTGACTGTATATTCAAGGCCAGCCCCATTACTGAACTCTGGTGGCTAATCTCAGTGGGCATCAAGCACAAGCTACCTTTAGAGTCTATCCCCCAACTGAGGTGAAATAACTTCTGTGCTTTATGTCCAACAAACCGAGTTTATTTACCGCAGTTAGAGCCGCCTGCACAGGAATGCAAATGGAAGTAAAACCAATCTGATGTCTATTGGTTTAATTGCTTCTTAAGTCTAAGTAGTCATAAAGAGATGCTTTAGCTTGTCTTGTAGTAACTGTTCACACACCAGCAGCCCCCTAAAACACATGCGGCTAAGGCACCAGGAAAAACATATCTAAATTTGGCTATTATTCTAATGAATTAAGAGTTTAACAAATTCCTTACTCCTGCAACTCACTCCTGTCTCACAAACAACAATACTTCCTTTACCCAAATAAAAAGCCTTGTATTTCACTGTATATAAAAATCGAGACCCAGAAATGAAAACACACATCACTTGTTTCAAGTCAGTGATCTTCAGCACTATGTCAAACACAGAGGTGAAAGACTAAGCTGATCAAGGCAGGAGTCATTTTCAGAAGATCACACAGCTGAATAATTCTGACTAACACAAAAGTGTCAGAAACCAAGCAGCTTTTTCCAGCCTAATGACACATAGAATGTGTTTTTCAGAGTAAGTATCATATACTGGGCATATTTTCCATGTGGAAGAGAATACTTACCTGACCCGCTTTGCTAAACCTATGGCCCGCCAATATCATATGAAACGCAAACTTCCTAACCATGGGATTTTTCATGTTTATAAAGCAATGGGCTGCCTGCTCCAACAGCAGTGCACTGCGAAGATCTGAATCCTATTTGAAAGAAAAGAGGAGAATCAGCTTCAAAGTTAAATACAAACACGTAGATAACAGTGGCCTTGTTTTAATACTAACAGGGATAATAAGCTGTAAGAGTGCTGTGAAGTTGAAGATTTTTATATGCAAACATTATACATGCACATATAAAAAGAAAACAAGACTAGAAGTATTTTTCACTTTATCTATAGTGTTCAATACCAAACACAGGTAATTTTCTTCCATTTGAAAAATTTATATATTGACCTATTTCAGTATGAGTGACAAAAGAGCTATTTTCTGCTTCATCAGTCACTCCAGCTGTGGTTTCTAACACTTACTATTACCCTTGAAGCATTCTGCTACCTTTTACCCTCCCTGTCCCTGCAGATATTAAGGCTAGAAAGAAAAAAAAAGCTTTAACATAATGAAGGAAAAAGAGGGAGCAATGGAACTTAGTGAATTTGTATCACAAGAACCAGGATGATTTTGTAATAACGTACAATTTCTTATTATTATGCTCTTCTCATGACAATACAGAGCTATTTTGCTTTAACCAATCAGCATCTACTTGACTTCACCACAAATGAACCCCATGTTATCAGTGACGTCCAAGTAAGTGTCTTGACTACCAATACACTGAGACACCTACGTAATATCCTTTGAAGATTTTCCTTGCAACTGCCAGAAGACACCACAAACATACTACATATAACTTTAAGTCGTAAAATGGTAGCGCAGAACCAATAGTATTTAATTCCTTCCTTAACTTACGCTGCTCACATACATTTTGGTAGGAAGCTTAAGTTGAAAAGGGCAAGAATGGAGGTACAAAAACACTTGAGAAAGAAAGTTACAGGACTAAGCAAATTTATTCCATGCTTAATCAATCCCAGGAAAAGTCTCAGGAGCATTACACTGGGTGCAGCTGGCCACAAAGCCAGAACTAACTCCCAGTTGTACTTTCCTCCAAGCTACATAGAAGATGCTATTTTATAACTGGTATCACATTTCTTTCCCTCCTTTTCAAGCAAGACACTTTCTGGGCTGTTAGAAGCTAATTCCATGCTTAATTTCCACCAATTAATATTACAGAAGTTTCAGACTAGCTTTCACTTACACAGTAAGATACTAATGATTCATAGAAGCTGAGCTACAGTAATGTCTTAGTTACTTCAACTATAGAGAACTCCTGATTGTATGTGGGATATAGTATCCATTATGGCTCTGGCAAGCCATGCTAATACTTTTAACCCATGAGTTCTTAAGATGAAAATATGCCAGCAAGAACTAAGCAGATGTCAAAGAAAATGAGTTAAAGCCAAAGATAACAAATGCACACTTCGCACAATTGAAGAAGTCAAGCAAGTCACTGGACTAGAAAAAGAGCCACAGAACTAGTTTCTTCATTTGTAGTATAAACACTTTTCTTCCCTTCGTGCTTTATAGCAGCTCATTTGTTGCCTTTGGCTAGAAAATATCCTAGGACAAGGATTAGAACCTGGAAGTGACTGGGTAAGTAAACAAGGGAAGGGTAAGAGTGGAAAAAGCTACTGTTTTACCTCACTGGTTAAACGAATTAGAAGAGCAGCTGCCTCTGAGTATTTGCTTTGACTTTTTAAGATTTCAGCGCTAAGCAGTACACAGCGTTCCGCCAGAATCATGTTCCTAAAGCAAAAACATAAATGTATTAATAAATATTTATCAAATTAGACCATGGAAAACTATCCACCTCAAATCAGACAAGTTTTCTCCACATGACAGACTGACGCTCTGTTTACCCTTCTTAAAGTGAAACACATGGAAAGCTCATCCCCTGCAAAACAATCCCATTCAGACTGACACATTAAGTGTCCTATCCTATTGTAACAGCAGCTTTTCAAAAGTCAAAGCTCAAGAGTATTTTTGAGGACAGTACTGTATTTACAAAAATACCAACTAAAATGATCCAACCAACTAAATGACCTGATAAACGAGAAGTCCAACAGTCAGAAACAAGTTGTGCTGGATTGATCTTGATGGGTACAAAGTGCCCAACAAGCTGCTCACATGTAGTTACAGAGGCACCACCAGCATTGCTGCCAGGTTCAGCGCTGGGCAGCAGCAGGTCCGTTCTGGAGCTGGGTGACAACTGGCTCTGTCCAACACAGGGGCAGCTCCTGCTGTCTTCTCATGGAAGCCATCCCTGCAGCCACCCCACCAAAATCTTGCCAGG
>JAVSBS010011034.1:20977-50642 GCA_033124195.1 Coracias cyanogaster
GTAAATCCAATACCCAAGTTTGATACGCACTCAAGAATGGCATCCATCCCTTTCCATGTTATCCTAACTAACACACCTTCCTCTTTAAAGGTTACCATCATTCTGTGATCTTTTTCCTCACCTGCACTATCACTGTGCAGAGGAAGAAAGTTAAGCTACCAGGTCTTTCAGCTTTCATTGGATCAGTACAAAAGTAAACAACATACTTGCAGATATCTCGATAGGTCTGAATTGCTGTTTCCATATAATGAGCAGGATACGGTCTAGGAGCTCCAGGCTGAAGAAAAGCTGACACCGCTGCCATTTCCTACAGGAGAAATTCAGAATTGTCACTGTAGGGTTTTTTCAACAAATTGTAAACCTCAAAACGCTGAAGAACACCTTTCAATAGCTACTAGTTCAAGATCTTCATCTGATCTGTTTACTAGCATATAAAAGCATACACAGCACACTAACTGATAAAAGGTTTAATACAATAGCTTATTTATGACACTGTTTGCAATTAACCAGATGGGTGTAATTAACCACAGGTACCAATAGAAGGGTTTTCAGTCGATGTACCCCTAACGCTAGCCAGAGGCATTGATTCAGTGCTGCTGATAGAGACTGCTTCTACAGCAGGGAATTATCTGACAGAGTAGCACCACCACCTGCTTTAAGATGAGGACCATTTTTTGAGTTTTGCTTAAATGAAGCTGCTTCTCCATTTCCAAGGAAGCTACTAATATGCACTCTGAAATTTTACTTCTTTCCTTAAAGATAGGACAGTGAAGTTTTTCTGCAGTAAAGGCTAAGACTTGTAGGTTGAAAAAATTCATCGTTAACATCTCTACAAATCGTTAAGAAATTAACTGTTCAGATTAAAGCAGAGTAACTGTCTGTACTGCAAAAATACACACTTAAAGGTTTCATATCAAGATGTGACAGCGTACAAGAATGCTTCCATAGCTCTACAAAGTGAAGTTTCAAATTTTATCAAGTTAAGCAGCCTAAAGTCTACAACACATAGCTTCTAAACGTTGTTAAAACACATTCCCCACCCAGAGTTCCCATTTATCCTATTGAAAACTATTTTAGTCACATATACCTTCAATCTCAAGAGAAATTAACACGTTTACAGTGAGGTTTAGCAGTGACATACTCAAACTATATGCCTCAGGAGTCTTAAAAAAGGTACAACATCATATTTACAGTGACACAGTCTTGGCTTCCTGGCAAAGAAGTATTTTGCCAAACTCTAAAAGAGATACTAAAAAATTCACACCTGATTTTGAGTTACCAGACTACAAGTTTAAAAATCCCTTCTGCTGGAGGTGACATTCCAGGTATTCTTTCCGTATTTCACATTTTAAGAATTAGCGCTTCAATTTTTACTCCCACTTTTATTCCCTTCATAAAACAACAGACAATAGATTTGAGACGTGCTAAAGATATGCAGCATATTTGGAAAGACCCTTATAGATTTGATTTGGAGGTGGAGAGAAGAGATTGCATCTTGTTATCTTCAGACAAATATGAAGAAATTAGGAGAAGTTCACAGAGTGTTTATATTACATGAAGTACCAACCAGTGCTCCAGCTGCATAAAGCATTGCCTGATCATTTAAGAAGTCTTTCTTTGCTGTATGGTAACAGCTATATGCAAGTTCATAGTGTTGCACCAAAAAGCACAAGTCTGCCATTTTCCGGATTTGAAGCTCTGGTGCTTCTGGCGGATACCTATAAATACAAATATTTAAATTCAAAGTCATAATTTTAATAAATAGAGCAAGATATGCTCTATAAAGTCATCCCCTCACATCTTACTTTCTATTCACAAAGTAGCAACAAAAACTGCACCGCTTCAGCCTCCTCCAAGAAACACCCGAGAAAAGCAAAACTAACATATTTTCTGCCACATGGGACTTGGTTTCACACCCTGCTTTCTGATACGATTCACTGTTCCACTAACATTCAAAGCAAGCATTCCCCTTAGCCAAAAAATACCAAAAGAAGTATGCAGCTATCCGTGACACTGCTCAGTTCAATTAACTGTCTGAGCTAGAGCTAAACAGAGCTGTAGAAGGAAAAGTATGAAGACCTTGACTGTTCATCTAGCTGTAGTTATTCCTCCTCACTTCTCCTGAAGGAAAAAAAATACACCTTATGCCAAAACACTGTGCAAGCTCCCAGCCTCTGCAAGCATCAGTCTAACTTTTGGTTGGTTAAATCTGTACGAATCACTTCAATGAAGATCAAATGCATTTTCACAAACTTTTTAGTCAAACTTTGTAGGAAGCAAACCATGTTTTCATTTTTTTATACGGAACTTGTATTTAACGACATTTTCATTATGAATCCAAAGACACACAACATATTAATTTAACGCCGCAAGTGTCAAGGACATGAACTTTGGCTAGGCAACGTCCAAGAACTATTTAGACTTCTGTGGTTAAGGTCAGAGAGTTGAAGGGTGCGCTTCTCATTATTAAATATCCTCATTCAGAGGGGAAAATTACAAAGCACGCAGAATTAATGTTCTGGTGAAATTTAACCTGGCTTTAGTGTAAAATGTGAGTGTAAAAAGTATAAGAATTCTCCTTAGTTTAGCTCTTAAACACTTGCAACAGCAATATACTTAATACTCAACTGCAGTAAATTACGTGGTTACATAAAGAAAAACACCTCTACAAGAGTTTGGCTTAAATAAGAAAGAGAATGATTGTAATAATGAGAAAAATCCCTTACGGCAGCCTATACCTTCTTTTTATTACTTTTACTCTTAACCTACATTCTTTGTAATTTAGAAAGCTTCACTGTAAATATAGCAGCAAGATGGCTCTAAACAGTTTCTTTTATCCCCCTTTTTAAATTCTGCTACTCCTTTATTGCGCACATTTAGCCACACTACTTTTCAAGATTTCTACAGTTAAAGTCTTTTACAACAGTGCTGATTTAGTTCAGTTTGCAGAACACCGATAAACAAGCAGAGGCTTTCCCTCTCAAAAGAGACAAGTACATTTTCTGTTTAAATCTAAAGGTAAAGACTGAAATTACTTACAGCAAACCAGAAGTATTCTTCAGTTCATTTATACTTTTCTCTGGAACCTTGCTGCCACTAAACCATTTTTTAGTAGCAGAAAACAGTGAGCGACTCAAGCCTTTCCTGGATATTAACTGCAAGAAGACACTAAATTAGAGCCCTACATTGCAAGAGATATACTAATATAAGTTAAACTAATAGAAAAATCCAAGCTTCATTAAGACTTCCCGATTTTTTTTGCATAAAACAGAAATAAAAACCAATAAAATAAGAAAAGCACACTGCTTCAGAACAAATCGCCGACACTAAGACAGAAGTTGCAATTCATGTATTTATTCCATTTCAGACAGCTGAGGTTCACTATTGTTGCTGTAACCAGACACATCCATCCTAACTACTGAAATATTTCACGTATTTGTTTGGAATTTAATTGAATATCTAAGTCTTGGTATTAGTCCAACCTAAAATCTAGACTAGTTCAAGACAGAACGTTCTCCCCATCACCACGCACATTGTGAACATCAATTTCAAGTGTCAAGGGTACCAGTCACACCTGCAAGCAGGGTTACCCAACTCCATTCCTTTAGATAATTTCCACTAATGAGGAAACTTCCACAGGGAACTACCATTGCCAAGACCTAATGCAAACTATACCTCTTTAAACATAAATTTAGAAGACCATAATATCATGCTTTTCTTACCATAACTAGGACTGTATTGCTATATTCCTAGTTGTCCTCTATACTTCACATATACACTTTTTTTAATGTTCCTTCATAAAACTTTCCATGGTCAGCATATACAAACTCCCAAAAGTCAGTTCAGGGAGAGAGTGTTCCTTACAGCATATAATACTTATTATCAAACTCCCTCATACTTAAAGCTGTAACTTCAATGGACAATCAAAATACAGAGCTCAGGTAACAGACAGATACTGGGTCCAAGCCTAATGCTAAATAGTCAATTAGTACAATTGCATCGCACTAACATAAGTCAATCCATTTCTCCAAATGTTTATGACCATGTAAAAGTGAAATGTTCATAAAAGAAAGGGCCTTAATGTGATGGAAATAACTTTAATGTTATGTCCTTGATTTAACATGCGCATGATATTAATTATCACACTTCCAAAAAAATCCTAGTTTGAGAAAAGACTATTCAGGTGGAAAAACTGCTGAGATTAAAGCAGAATTGCAGGATTTAGGGTGTCCATGCATTTGTCCCCCCGCCAAAAAGCACAATTATCATTGTAAATGTAGTAATGTAAAAATATATTACTTTAGTTGTGCATTGTAACATCAAAACCCAAGTAATACATTTCATTCCCTGTGCCAGCATTGTCCAGAAGAATGAAATACTAAGATTTTAGGAGTAAAGACAGATATCCCTGATAACAGTTCAGACAGGCTTTCACCAAGAAGCCACCTTGCACTGAAGCTCTGTTGATGTCAATTGGTTTTATTCTTTTAAAAAGACAAATTAAGCAAAAATAATAACTTCAGCTATTTCCTCTTCAATTTACAGTTTTCAATAAGATCACTGAATCATTAGATGCAGAAGAAAGCAGTAATTTCAAAACAGATTTTTATTCCCCAACCGTTTTTCCTTATGGCACGAAGCGTTTTGAAGAGTAAACTGACCTGATCATTAAGTTGCCGAATCGTCTTCTCTATATGTGGCAAAAGTCCCCTAAATGTGAATTCCTGTATGAACTGTCTAATTCGATCGTGATCTGTGAGTGTTAAACAAGCACCATGAGGTGTTCCGGAATTTGATTTCTTGGAGTCTTGCGACGGTGCAGTGGCCTTTGTGTAATCGCTGCTATCCAAACTGCCGCTGGGGTGATCCAGTTGAAGGGGGTGAGTCTTAAAGTTATTTGACAGGCCGTCTATTGAAAGAGTGAAACGAAAACCTCAGTAAGTATAAAGTTACTTAAACCTTCTGGGTTTTAAGTCTCATTAACCTGAAGTATTCCTTACTCAGAATCCTGTTAAGCAAAGCTACTCACTGATTGCGCTGCAGTGCAGATCAAAGCTAAGTAGACAGCAGCGGGGCACTACCTGAGTATTACATCGCTCCTGAAATTCTTCAGAAGTCTCAGGGAATCTCAGCAACTACAATATGGCTAAAGCTACATTTTTGATTCGGGACTACAGTGCAAAGAATCCCCAAGTACGCTGACTAGTATCAAAACCAGAAGGAAAACCATGAAAACTTTTAAAGTCAAAGTCTAATACTCATGCAAAGTTGGAAATACAGGAATTACTAGTGGCGCTACTGAATCCCTTCATTCTTTCCTGTTTAAGGTTAAAAAAACCCCAAACTTGTTTTCCATGCCCTTCCAAGCAATAATGATGCAAAACAACCTCCTCCAAAGTCCTCTTAGCTCAGGGAGAAGGACTGCTGACCACTATTGCGTCTAGCGATCTGAACAAGACCAAGACGTCACTTTGCTCTAAGACGTAAATAGTTCTCATTTCCTGTCCATACAAGAAAATCAGCTTGCTTTATCCAGCCCCAGCATTGAGCAAAGCTGAGCTGTGAAAGCAAATCCTTAATGGATTTTATTCATGCAACATAAAGCTGGGTGTGTAAAGTTCAAAGAGCGGCTTGCAGACTGCCCGTGGCCTGTAAGGGCCTAGAAAGTTGGGGTTTTTCAGGCAGCTCCAGGCTCTCCAACATACACTAGGTCTCCTCACGCCTTTCAAATCCCATATGAAGGATCTGGGTTGAGGGAGGCCAGACCATGTGGGGCACCTCCACTTCTTTCCTATTTGATGATGCTTCTCATCTGAATCCTACAGAGCTGTCTTTACAAGTTTTTTAAAAGGCTGTGCATTAGTTTGCACTCAATTTCATTTACTGTCCTCTGCCATTCATGAGCTTAATTGCAAGGCAAGTTATTCTACCCAACTTACTCTGTAAGTTACTACTGTCATCTCCAAATTTAAAACCAAAAAAGAGGACAAAAGCCCCCAAACCTCAGCTTCCAAGCTACACCAGAGCATACTAACCAGAACTTTAATTAGGATCAAAATTAACCATGTAATCCTATGTTACTTGTCATACAATACACCAATAACCATCTCACTAAAGACATCTACCAACCACCATGAATCCAGCAGATGAGCACCCCAGTGTGTTTTTCTTTGTGGACAACTGGTTATACTATCTTTTGAGCATTTAGAAAATTACCACCTGAAATTCCCTAACAAATTACTCAAGTAATTACCGCCCAAGACATGAGACAGCTGTATAAATGCCATCACATCAATGTTTGGATCAAAGTTTTAAGAGTACCTTTAATTTCACTGTCTAAGCCATCCGATATCAAGTGATCAGTATTCTTGTTTGAAATGACAGTATAAGGACAATCTTCATAGCAATCCTGACAGTTGACATGGGACAGAAAAAAGAAAAAGACCTAAATTAGTTTATAGTGGAATATCACTTACTGGTCCTCTTGGCTTACAGACTATGAGATGTTTTGACTTTCCAGTACCAGCTAGATTTGGTAAAGAACTGATTCCACAAACCAACCTTTTAATCTGATACAGTTAAAACTACAGGTCAGTCAAAATCAAACTCAAGGAAGAGTATTTTTGGTCCTGAAGCCAAAAATACAGGCATCTACAGTGAATTGAACTCAAGAGTCTGAGCTAACACACACTATCACTTGCCATCTGAGCAGATGACAGATCAGACTGGACTGCAAGAAGTTACCAGAAGAAAATCACACATACCCCCACAAAAACACACCCACACTATTCACTGAAATACAGAAGACCTGGAAAAAAACCCCAAGTTTTAAGAATAAAAAAAGCGAATCAAAATGAAGGTAGAAAGTTACTATGAATAAGACCCATCTGAGGTTACTTACTCTTGTCAGTGCATAAAGCTCAAGTCTATGCGCTAGTGCTCCCAGCCTGTTTCAGATAGTCTAGTATTTCAGAGCTCCTAAATGGGCTTTCAGATGCACCTTACGAATTCTTTTTAGAATACTACAATACCTGGTTCTGGATAGTGTTTTTCTGAAGGTACTGACTCCAAGGATCTGGTATCTGCTCATCTGTTCCTCTATTAGACATCCGAGAATTTATTTTCAGCAAATAGCAACCCTGAGTTCCATACCTCTGCTTCATCTCTTCATAAATGGAGTCAGCTCTGAAAAAGGAAAAAAACCAACATTTACCCTGTCTTGATATCAAATCAGTTCTGGGTGTGTACTAAACCAAACTATGTTAGTCTAATATCCATATGAATCAAAAGGAAAATTCTCCTATTTTTAAAGCATTCCTTTATGCAAGAGTGAAACTGAGAATTAATTCGAGCTAGCAAAGAAAGCTTCTACCTCAAGAAGCTGGGACTTGTTTCATTTCATATTAACAAAAAGTTGGTCTAAAAATAATTCTTAAGGAAATCTGCCTTGATAGTAGTCACCATACTAATGGATCCTGTTTATGTCTAACGGTAACACAATTTAGAAATGCAAACATTTCAGTCAAAGAGTTCATCTCTAAGTTCACTGAAGGCAGAAGACCCACCTTTGTTCTTCTCCTGTGCTTACATCGTGCAGTAACACATAATATTTGAGTGTGTTTGGTATAAACCACTTGGGATATACGTATTCACTACTGTGCTGAATTCGGTGTTGTTCTTGAGACAGCTTCAGAAATTGCTCCACAGGCTCGGGTTCACTAGAAGAAACTACAAGCATACCTAAAATCGTGTTAAGGACATTTACCAGAACCACCCAGGAATAGCCACTGATAATACAATAAAATAGGAAGTTAATAAGGTGAAATAGATAAGAACAATGTTTAAGCCTGTAAAACACGCTACCACAAAAGTCTGTGCAATTAGAATTTTGCCTTAGTCTCAACTTAAAAAAAACCCACTATTTTTTAAATGGTCAGTTAACCAACATTTGTAATGAGATTAAACAGTTCACTCGAATTCTGACACTGAATCCAGAGTTTACACTAATACATAATAGCTAATAGTTATGATTTTAGAGACAGACCAACATAAGTATGCTGGGGATGAATTTCAGTTCAGTTTTCAACTTCTAAGGAGAGTTGACACTTTAAGGTATCAACTGAGCAACAATAACTGTCAGTATTCATACACACAGTAACATCTTCAGAGGGAAAAACAGAAGTGTTCAGATTTTTACCTCGAACTACACAATCATTATTAAGGAACATTCTGCTCTGCTACATCTAGTCACCAAATCAAAGACATTAATTCAGAGAAACCAGTAACTTTAAATGTTACTAAAATTCTGAAGTCAAAGGCCAGAATCAGTATTTTGCCAAGTTAATTCTGCACAAATGGTTCTCTAACAGCTACTAACATACCTGTTCCACCATACTCAAATGAGAAAATACCGTGAAGGGTTAGGAACAGAGTAGGTGTTATGAAACCTGCAGCATTACAACTACTGTAATGCCAAGCACCAGCTGCATCACGCAACAGCGCATAAGTTTACTTTCCCTGTAGACAAACAAATCAGGCCTAATCTTTGGCCAAAAAAAAAAAAAAAAAGTGAAAGCATTTAAACATCTTTCCAGACTTCTTTTCATCCAAAATAGCTCAAAGGTCACCAATTTTCCAAAACACCCTCTCCAACCTCCCCCCAATCCCATCTGCTAAAAAAAAGCTACAAAAAGCAGCAGGTGCATCCCAAACACACAAGCCTCCGTTGTACATACGGGGCAGTCAGCAGATACCTACAGAGCTACAGCAGAACGCGTTTTAGGGTGAGGATGTTTAGTTTACGGATATTAGCTTAGAATTCAGTTTGACACAAAAAGGTTCTCTTTTTTAAAATAAAAGGCAACCACTAAGCACAAAGAAAACCCTGACCCCGTTATGAAATTCATCTGTATAGTTAACATATTAAAAAAGATATTTCAAATCATAGCGGCAAGAAGAGTTACTACAAAACTTGAAAGTCTTCTTCATTACATTTCTGCAGCTCACTTGCGAGTTCTGTGACACTCAAAGGATACATGCAACATAGTGGTTTAGGAATTCATGATCTGATGCAGGCATGGACTGGAGAAAGCACTCTCTGTAAGACTCAAACCAGGGAGTGGTGGCTGGAATACACAATAAGACAGGATGAATTAGAGTATTTCAGTGACATTTACGTTTACTCATTTATGAAAAGGAAATATGAAAGACTACACCTAAAAGTGAAGTTTGCAAACTCCGACAGGGTTTGCATGGCAGGGGAAGAAGGGGGGGCAGTTTAAGGAGAAAGCAGCTAAAATACACACAAGTGGGAGAAACGTAACACTTTGAAGCAAACCATGTCAAACTAAATAGTATCTTAAACACCAGCTTCCTCAATATTGTGGCCTCAAGTGCATTCCACCCTTCTTAGATGAACTACTTCTTACCACACCTTTAAGTACGCACACTTGGAAAAGAAGAAGAACCACAAAATTTCTGCTAACAGTCATTGAATTTGCCTCAGCTAGGGATGTAAGAATTTAGCAAGAAGCAAAATCAAATTTTTGAGTATGCAGAAAAGCTAAGGATTACCAAAACCCTATCCTGCCAGTTTGTCTAAAGTTTTCTGCAAGTGTGACTTGGCTTGACAGTAGTCCCCTTCCTTTGCCCTGCCAAAATAAACAGTTCAGCTAGCAAAGCGGAGATCCAAAAAGCTAAAAGCTCAGCTCCGAGTTATGCCATTAACGCCTATAATGTTAGCCCGCCATGTTCAAATGCCCTTTTACAACAGAGATTTTTACAAATTGTAAAATTGCCTTTTACAATTTCATTTTCCAAGAGTAACAAATCAAGGGAAACCAAGTATGGCCAGGATATCCAAAGAACGTGTGAACATCAGTCTCATCTGTTTCTTTCCACTCCAACTACCAGTCAGCAATGAAGCATCGTTTCTCCTTTCGAGCCTGTTTTACGCCATCTCAATTCCGCAACTCCTTCCCTTGAGTGGGAAAAAGGCCCCGGAGCAAAATCAGTGCACTTCCCATAACCTGATTTCACACTGAAGTTCGCTGGAATCCAGTGTGAACTCACCTGCAAACTAGAAAACAATAACTACTACAGAAGAAATACATTAGTAAGAAATCCTGAAGTTATTTCTTTTCTTTATATGACCTCAAGAAAACACATTCCTTGATTTAACTCACATAAGAATTTCTAATGCTTTGTAAACTTCCTCTGTCCCAAATGCTTCCCAGAAAGAAAAACCCTCACCACCTTCATTTCTTAGCTCTTTTTAAGAAACTGACTTTCATTTTAATGTTGGAGTTAGCTTCTAGTGCATTAAGTTAGTGCATTTTGTTTAATCCTACATCGTCAGGTCACCTTGCATCACATGAACACAGAAGTCAGATATAGTCACACTCCATAACTAAACTCAGCCTAGCAGTCAGCATATCTCACAAAAAAAAACATCAATAGGAGGCAAACTTCTAGCTTTTGATTATAGCCTTTCTAGCAACTGCTCTCTGGGCACTCATCTGGGCTATAAAAAGCTCTTGGCTTTACTAAGTCCTACATTTAAATTTAAAATGTAAGGAAAACGCAGCTCGTTATTTTAAAAAGCCATCTCGCATCTTTTTCACAAGTACAACACAGCCACGTAGTAACTCAGGTTCAAACCAAACAATACTAAATTACTTAAGGCAAAAATCTCAACCACATTTTAGTTTCAAGCTCTTTTTTCAGTTTTCCATTTCTGTTTTACAGCTGAATCATGGCAAAAAGGAAGTTTTTTAGATCTGATGCAGCTACAAACAGGGGGAAGTATTACTTTTTTTTGTGGAGTGCTTTTTTCCCCCCACCCTTTCCTTTCTCATTCAGCCTATTAAGAACCTCGGAAGTAGCCACAAAGGCAACTGGATTCCCTCCACACAACCACGACATACATTAACAGTGTTCACTCAAGAGCATCTACACGGCTGTGACAATTTAAAGGTACTTAAAATAATAAACATGCACCATATTCAAAACAAAAGACAACATTTAAAAAACTTTTCACAGGAGTAGCATTTCATAACACATTAGAGCAGTGTTATTTTAGTGTGTTGTAACACAGCAAGCAATACTGCGTCATTCAGGTACAAGGATCTGTACGCTTTGCGTTTTTCCAGGAGTATTTTTCCAGTATACTAAACAGGCAGAACTGAAATCTAAGCATATTTGTTAATGTGTTCAGAAATCGTTAGAAAAAAAACCCGGTAAGTAACATTTGCACAAAATAGTTTAAGAATGAGAAGTCTACTTCATGAATTTCGGCACTTTTTAGCTACCTGTGCGACCAAGATGGATTTCAGATGCTGGTACTCTGGCACATTCAGAAAAAGAGGCATTTAGCAGCATCTGAACAGATGCTATTGAAAGGATAGTGATTACCAACCAAGGGTATAAACTTTATTACTATCTACAACTGAAAAACAACAAAATCTAGCTCTTATAGGCACAACACATAGGTTCACTGTAATAGAGGTCAATAACCAATGTATTTTGGTAGTAGTAAGTCTTATAAACTAGGTGAAAATGTATTACAAAGCTTTTTTTTTATTGAAGGGCGTCATATTCCAGAAAGTGTCAATGTAGCTGAGGCTCTAAGTAGAAGTCAGCACTTCAGTTCCAATTTGCAAAGCACTACTATCCCAAGAAGGAAGTCCTATACAGAACCAAAAGCTATTTACATTTGAAATACCAAACAGTGACAGTTTGCAGTCCCACAGGATCAAACAAGACAGAGCTTTGACAGCATCAGGTCATTTCCCACCACCGCTCTGCATTTATTGACTATACAGAAAGACCGAATGATTTAGATTAACAGGAGTAGAAATGTGATTAAAAGAAAAATTAAACAACCATCACCAACGATTTTTCATTTAGGGAGGAGAAAAAAAAATGGAGGAACACACATCTACACCAAGAAAAGTGCTAAACAGTTGTAGCAGATGGTAAGGAAAGGTGGATGGGGCACATGAAGAAGGAATAAAGGGCAATTTGGCAAATTGGCACCAACCACAAAAAAATACCTGAATAAAACGTGGATGTGTTCAGTTCCATCAGTGTCTCTTTCCAATTATTGTACCAAGGAACACTAGCTTTAACTGAGCGATCTGATAGAAAAAACATGATATTATTATACTAAAAAGGGTCAGGTGCAAATACACTATTGGCTTTTACGCTCTGGTAGCGTGAAGCAGAAAATCTGTACCATGCAGGTGCATCAGGGACTGAAGTCATTTGATTCCAGCTAACCTTAATCGTGAACATTTCAGGCTCCTCAACATTTGACAAGTGTACTTTAGCAGATCTCAATATTAATTTCTGGTTCAGTCCAAGTTCTGGACTTGAATAAAAATGGAAATCTATAAAATAAAGAATTAAAGAATATCTCGATATTATTTCTATTTTTCTAGTTGGAAGATACAATAAATGTAGGACTAATTTGAGATTTTTCAGCCTGTAGTACTACAGTTAATAACTCAAGGTGTTAGCTGCGGAAAGTGGTTGCCCTAACATTCTCCCTTATCTCCATCACATTCCTGCACACCAGCAATAGCATCATGCAGCTCTGGGAAAAAAAAAAAAGAAAAAAACCAGGGAATTGATCCAGCTGAAAATTCAAGAGACAAGAAAAAAAAGTCTTTAGTGGAAGCAGGCATGGCTGAACATAAGGATCCTTTCAGCAACCAGCCAGGTCTCTCAGTACAAGAAGATTATGGAACTAGGAGACTATTAAACAACAAGTGTAACAAAGAAGGATTACAAACAATTAAACTAATTCACCACAGCAGTTCCCAAACTTTTCTAAAAAAAGAGCAGGATCATGATCCCAGCGCCGGAAACACTCACACATTTCTTAGAGAATGTTTGTGTCCTCCTTCAAAACAGACTGCGCTTGATCATCATTAAAGATTAAGGACATGTTTTAATATTGCTATCCTAGAAAACTAATTCACCAGAAGAAAAAGAGCAAATTAAAGAACAGATTAAGAGTTTTCTACATTTCCATGCCAAAAGATTGTATTTTGTGGCCAGGAATCAATGCTTCCATTGGTTTTCAATAAAATGCTCTAACAAAGTTGAAAAAAAAAAAGTTACTTAGTAAATATTCATAGTTTAAGCAGAAAAGGAACTCTACCTGACAAGCCAGGGACTCCCTCACGTCCTCCTACATGTAATGGGATCCCAGTTTCATTGTCAAGAACACTATGGCAGCGTTTTGTGCTAAAGCCCTAAAACGGGGTCCTACAAAACTACAAACCTGTTACATGACTTTGCCCCTCTACATCATCATGACCAGCTTATACATCTCTTCTTCTGCAAAATAAGAATACAGCCAGTCTGAATGGAAATAGGAACCTAATTACCAAGTGATAGTCAAGTACGATTATTTGTACATCTAAGGCTCCTGCAGCAAAGAAAACAAAAGTAATTTGCTTCTACAACAACAAAGTATACCCTGATAGAGCTGCTATTTTTCTTCCCTTCTTCCGACACTTCACTTCTAAATTGAGATCATTAGAAATGTTATGGAAAAGTTTCTTCATTGAAACCATTCTGCTTTCTTAGGGTCTTCCCATCTCTCAAAATGAAGCACTTTTCCTCCAAAAATTTCCACCAAAAAATGGCAATTCACCGATTTCACAGATAAATGAGGGCATGGAAACTGATAAAGGGTGCCGTCATCTCAAAAATTAGAGTTTTCAGGCTCAAGCTGAGGATGTGGCTTGTAAATTAGGTATCCAAGATGTAGAATTATGTCTTTTTCATCAACGTAAAAAAATTAACACACAACAACATCAGTTACTAATCTTCATGAACTTTAAGCTCATGTTTAAATAGGGTGATGCATACATGTTTTGAATTAAGTATGTACTCAAAGGCTTTAATGGATTAGGGTCTTAATTGGGAGGAGTTTAATCTTCTCAGCTCTCAAGCTCAGGTCTCATTTAGCATTATACACAATGCCTTATCCCTTGGAGATCTAAAAAAAAACATTTTTAGAATATTCTAGCCATTTTGACAGTGAAATATGAAACACTGAGTTTCATGACAAAAAAAACCAAGACAAGGAAGCAAACACCTTTCCTCAAAACATTTTTTCCTTATGCTTTTTATGGCAACTTTATAAACTCTATGTATTAAGCCATAAGTAAAAAGAAAAACAAAATATGCCAGGAGAACTAACTTCAACATAAAGCTGTACATTAGTACCAACATTATAAATAAGTCCTGATATTTAATCAGCCAAGCGTAACCCTGTGTATCAGTTCTGTAACAAGAAAACCTCTCATCAGCTGAGCTATTACCACAACCAAAGCATGAATATTTTCTACATTAAAAAAGGATTTAACACATGTTGAGAAGAATTATAACATTAGGAAACATTAATTAAGTTCAACCACTCTGTTAGCATTATATAAAACCAACACTATTTGATAAACCTGAAGTTTCAGTAAAAACACTGACTTAAAACTGAACTCAGAGTAGTTTTAATACACTGCATGAAGTTGAAATCAAGGTTAGAAACCTTACAGTAAATTCCAGTTGAAGTTATGAAAAATGCAAGAATACCATTACATACCACTAATGTTGAGATCATAATCCCCAGCTGTGATCACATTCGCCACCAGTCCTTCAGCCGGCTGGCTGACAGACACCACATCATTCAAAAGCTTTCGAATGGCACCAGGCTGAGGTGGGTGAGTAATAATGTTGTTGACAGCAATCTTCAAATTTTTAATTATGTGAAGCTGATTATTAGGATCCCTCATGTGAACTAAAAAAGAAAAAAAATAGGCTTTGTTGAGGAGTATAACAGAGTTACACTATTTACCATAAATTAATATTTCTCCCACAGATTCTTCTTTTTCTTTACTCTCTTCACTAAACCTCTCCATCATCAGTTTTATATCACAGTCTATAATACTTAAGTATCAAAAAAGGAGTAGGGGGAAGGCAAGCACGAAAAACGTCTTAATGTTCAACACGAGACTCATCTAGGCAGACTCAGAAAATGTAGCATAAGATCTTAGCTTACAAGAATATTAACAAAGTACACATGCCCTGCTGCTGCACTCCCCTCCTCGCAGAGCATAGTCAACTCGCACAGTAACCACATATGGATTTCACAAAGCATCTCGTGTTCCAAAGAGTCACCAGTTTCCAAGAAAACCCCAAGACACAATAATAGTATTCAAGAAATTTGACAGTAAGCAGTACTAGTTCATCCAAAATGAACATATCCTTTCATTTTTAATGCTACAGTGTGATTACCTGAAGTTTGCTTTTTTTAAAGAAGTTTTAGAACTGCCCTGCTCTCCAAGCAGCATCACGCAACTGATTTCTCTTAAAACAATGTTATTGAAGTTACATTTCTTCAGTGACAAACTTGTTAAAATTCATCAATTAAAAATAAAGTCATTATTAATGCCAGCATTCCTGATTCACTTTTAAATGCTTGTTTAAAAACTAGAAAAAGTCTTACATATATTAAATATTTATTTCAGAATTATGCATAGGTTTTGCCTGACAAATAGTGGATTATTGCAAGTAGCCTCAAAAAAGAAATCCCAACAATGCAGTGAAAATATCCACGGACCCAATGTTCATGACAGACCTACAAACAGCCGGCAAGCACCTAAGTTGTTGGCGTGGAGAGATTGCTTATTTAGAAAAAGCAAAGTAGACTGTTACCAATGAGGATAATATTCCAAAAAAGAACAGATTAATTATTAAAAGTGAGCCTTTAACAGCAATACAAGCCGTATGTGCTTAGCACACAGTAACCTGGGCTGCTTTGGCTTTGCATCACTTATTCAAAAGCTATTTTCCTCCCATTAAGACCAACTTCTCCACAAAAGCCATCAGACACAAAGCACCACTGAAGAAAGAGTCCCAAGCCCAAAGGCGCCAATATCAAGCCTAAAGGATTTGGCAACAAAGTCCAGCAAGATTATTAATGAACAGCAGCATTTAACTGAAAGTTAACGGGGAATTTCATAACTGTGACAGCTAGGTGTCCCTGCCCATTGCAGGAGAGGTGGAACTAAACCATCAAGATCCCTTCTAACTCGAACCGTTCTATGATTCTATACATTGGGTGACTTCATTTTCTACGTTTAAAAAAAAAATATCATCATAGGCAAATAGGACTTTTTTTCTTTAATTATATGTGATTTATCTTAACCCCTAAGTTCCTGCTTTTGTTTTGTTGTTTTTCAAAAAAAGGTCTGTCTCTTGAAATGCAAAAAATGACTAATCACAAGAAAACTTAAGTTGTGTTTTTACACTTGCGTGTCCTGGCCCATCTTTCTACTTCAGGTGTAGCTCTGTGATCTTTTCACTAAAATCTGATTGAGCTGCAATCTCTTTTGCATCTGGCAGACAAAAGTTACATTCCACCACAAGCAATAAATTGAGCTTCACATGACCTGTAAGCGCAGAGCTCCCTTTGTAGAAACTCTGTGAAACTTGCTCCCTCAAGCCAACTTTTATTAAAAAAAAAAAGTATTCATGACATTTTCAACAGACGTTACAATTCTGGGTCTGCTCGGATTTTTCATGTAATTTTCCCTACTTCAAACCAGAAGGCACCACCACGCAAGCCAGACTAAGCGCAGGACACACTGAAAAGGGCTACCAAAGACACCAGGTGCCACCTCGTGCCCTACAAAACAGCCCTTGCTCCTTTGCATTTTATTTTCCTTTAAATCACTGTATAGGCTATAAAGGGCAGCACAGAAAGAGGGTAATTGTGCTGGCTAAAATTCCTCCATTGAGTTCAGCATTTCTATCAGAAAGCTGAAGGTGGGGACTCTTTTTTCTTGTCTTATCATATAGGTAAGTTATCAACCCTACTGCCACACGGTCAGTGAAAAGAATAAATGTGAAGGAAATGGGAAGGATAAACAACTAAGAAACTAGTCTGCCTCTACCAGCGCAGCTATAACACTAAAACTCATCCTGTCCTAAAACATGTAGTAAACATAATAATGAAGAGCAAAGAAATTTCCATAAGGACACAGATGCCATTTATGGCATACGTGCCATGTTGACATAAGGGACATACCCGGAACCCCTCAAAGCTCTTGCTTTAATCCCTAATTAAAAATGTCTAGTCTTAAACATTTCCTTCAAGTGCTCATAAGATAATTTCAGAAAGTATTTTGCCAGAAGTAGCAGTAGAAACATATTAGAATAAGATCTGTTCTTATCAGATGTTGAAAATATTCGGATGTTGACTACAATACTCATGAACAAGGACTTCCTACCATCAGACCAAGCTCAAATAAATGCACGTTCCCATTACACCTTCCAGCACATATTTAAGGCTTATAATCACATAAGTTATCACAAGTTCCCCCATTTTTATTTTTAAACAAAGCTGTTTTGTTTAAGAGTAACCAAGGCTATCTTAAAGTGACACCTGTTAGCTGAAGGCTACTCTGCCATTCTCCCTCCCATGGAACAGTATCGGTCCAGATAATATTTTTAAAGATTCTGGAAATTCAGATGCTATTTTAAAGAAAACCTACCTATAAAATCCATGCATTTGTTAAATTAGGCATCAATTGTTACTAACAATAGTTAAGAAAGTCTGACACTTTAAAAATAAAAATGAAAGTATAAAATCCACAATATTCTTTAGGTTTCCTTTATCAAATTAAAATGGAAGTAAGTCGAGACTTACTTGGACAGTAAAGATGTTCTCTCACTTTTTAAATCATTTCTCCTTCAATAAAAAAATGTAACTTATTTATTAAAGTAAGGAAGCTAAAGTTAGAGTAGAGAGCACTTTGAATCTGTGCTCAGGATTTCCTACCATCACAATTCACTAAATTGCAAGGGTATTTCTGGCTACACTATTAGCAAGTTGCCAACAGCCTGAAGTTGATGAGTAGATTAATACCAATTAGTGCAGAGGGCCCCCCTTACAGCTACACTATGCAAGTTTGTTTGGGTTTTATTTGAAATTAGATATAAATCTGGTCTCCCTGGACCGAGCAACCACAAGAAATGTGGTTTAACACTACTTGAAAAATCAAGCTGTGGTCTGGGTCTTCACATTTGTATTAATATGTGGAGAACAACCGATCCATGCACAGCAGAAAGCTCAGCTTAGTTTCTGTGTATAAAAACTGTTCTGCACAGAAATCCAGAGGTTTGTTTTGTAACTGCACTGCTTCTTTAAGCAAGAACATTGGCAAACTTTCAGCCTTCAGTAGGCTCATAAGTGATGTAAAACCTAAACTTCAGAGAAAAATCTGTATTGTAACAGGACTCTAAAAATGCAGTAGCAAACCGGTGACTGAGCTCTTCAAATTATAGAAGAATTCAGGATGTAACACACGTACTTTAAAGTTCTGCACAAGTACAAGGGACAGCTTATTTCTAAAGAGATGAAATACCAATCCAGTTTTATATCACAAATTCAATGAAATAGCCACTAAGTAAAGACAGGAGTATTATTAAAAAGGAGAGCAATTCATGCTCCCTTAATAAAAACTGTGCTTAGAAGTGAAGACATCAAAACAATCATAAGCAGTGAAACACACAACTGTGAAGCAAGTGCATGTACAGACATTTTGCTGTACCATGATCATAAATCATGTCCCTCTTCCTCCTGACTAGATGAAAAAGCACCACAGAAAACATTTCCTGCTTAATCTGGTCAAACCTATTAAGATAGAGCAATTTAAGAACTTACTCTGTGTCTCCAGGCCTCGCGCACAGGATATACTTAGTGTCACTACACAACAGCAGACCCCAACAAGCACGTTTCATTGTCATAGAGCTCCACAAATTCTGGAGCTAGAGAAACGTCTCACTGTTACACAAACTCAGGAGAAGTTTCACTGCACTGAACTACTCTTCTGCCCGAGGAAAATGCCTAGCACTGCTTCCCCTACCCTCACACACACCGGCTTTCACCACAAGAAGTTACACACAGCACACGGTAATGTATTTTCCATGAAGCTAGAAGAGGAAGTCACACTTGGAGCGAAGAACTGCAGTCAGCTGAACCAGAATACACAGAGCAGTGCAACAACAAAACCCACTACGACAAGCTACAGTTTATTGGCTCTCTGACCCTCAGGTCAGGTTTTGAACTGGATGGTTCAGACAGTCAAAGTCAGGCAGCCTACACAGAACAGCAAGGATGCCCCTTCTCAAAGATTCATCACAATGGTCGCAGCTGCAAAATTTGGAATTGTATCCTGGGGTTTAGATGTAATAGTATAAAGGAACACTCTCGTGAATTACATGACAGATCTTGCAGAAGACCAATAAGAGAAACATCAAAAATTACTACTAAATTATGAAAATTGAACAGTGGAGCTTTCCTTTACAAGTTTTAGAAGAATGGAGAAATTGAGTCAGTATCAGCCTCTCAAGCAGTAAGCTCAAAGTCTTATGCTGTATCAAGGAAGGGAGTCTAAGCTTCACCCACAACTAACCCTTTTACTAAAACAGGGTGAAGACGGGTTTATAAGCATCAACATGCCGCTGAGGTCTGCATTTACACAGGTAACACTAAGGATGATTTAAGTTTGCAAGCTCCTTAACTCTTGCAGCAGTTGGAACAAAAACAGTTATATTGAAGCAACAACAGAATTAAGTATTCTTCAGAGTGAATGCTTTGTTTGAATAGTCTGTCCAGTTTTGTTTGCTAGATGCATTTTGAAAGCCTTTCACCAAAGAACATAAAAAGATATTTAAGTAATTTCCGAACTCCAAGGATGTGAGCTTCCGCAGTTATTTTTATCTCTGCTGCAATCTCACATAACCAAGTACATTTGTTGCTCAACAAAGGGAAATACATTTAAAAGCAATTTATGGTTAATAAGTTATTAAGACTTGCCACAGAATTATGGCATATTTTTAACACATATTAGCTTTTAAGTTGGTGCTTTTTTTTAAACAGTGATGCAAAAATACAACTCAAGTGACAGTACAAGCTTCATTTCTTTGCACTGTTTCCTCAACACATGACAGGCAGAGACTGAAGTCTGAGTTAAGTGTCTGTCAGAAACCAACTCTGACAAACGTCACTGCATCGCTATTCTGGCAACCAGTTCTACTCCAGTGCTGTCCTGCACACTATCCTGATGAGCGGTAGCTTGAAAAGCATAGCTTAGTTGAATTAAAAAAAAAAAATCCAGGTAGAAAGTTAAAGCATTACAATAAAGGAATTCTATTTCTATTAAGTGGCCAATTTCCAGTTTTGCTGTTACTTTACATGGTCATTTCACCTATGTCACAGAACCAGCGCAACTCCCACTTTCTCTTTGCATAGATCTAATTCACAGAAATATGAACAAAAAAGTATATATGCTAAAACTACAGATGAGAGAAAGCAAAGACCTGCAACTGAAATAACATTGTTATTGAAAAACTGACCATACTTTTAGCGGCTGGGCAATTTACTAACAGCCCTACCACAAATGTAAAATCCAAGAAGCAGGAGTCTGGTACAAGTAATAGTCAGATAGCAGCAAAGTCGTTTTAAATAAAGAATAGATCCTTTTGGAAGAGCTACACTTACAAACACCCTTTTCTTCAGCCGTGTGCTCTGTGATGTCTCCAGGAGAAGCCTAACTTCCCAGGTTCCACGGAGAATAGATCGCATAAAACTAAACAGGCTTAACAGCCACCTGGGGCAACCCCGGCGCGCAACCCTGTCAGCGCTCCAGGGAATACCGGGCCGAGCGGCCGCCGCCACGGCCCCGGGGAAGGGCTCTCGCCTTCCGACTCCGCTCAGCCCAGCCTGGGCGGGCAGCAGGGCAGAGGAGGGGCGGCGAGCGCCGCTCTGGCAGCCCGGGCAGGACCCCTCGCCCCCCGGGCGGAAGGGAGCGGCAGCGCCGCCTTCCCCGCCCCGTGTAAACAAGCCGCCCGCCGCGCTCCGCTCCCGGCACCGACCTTCCGAGGTGAGGCGGCAGAAGGGCTTCACCAGCTCGGCGAAGCTCAGGCTGTTCTTGCGGGTGAGCCGCTCCGCCTCCTCGCTGCACAGCGCGGCCACCAAGGGCACGAACGAGTCCTGGATGAACTCCTGCACCGACTGCACGCACTGGGCCATCGCCGCCGCCGCCGCCGCCCGGGGGCCCGAGCCGGCCCCGCCACCTTCCTCCGCTCTCCTCCGCCCGGCCCCGCCGGCTCCCTCCGCTCCGTCCTTCCTTCCGCCCGCCGCTGTCTCTCCGCGGCTCCCGCTCCGGCCGCTTGCCCCGACGCCGCGGCCACCGACCGCTCAGCAACCAGCCAGCGCCGCCATGTTGCGCCTCAGCCGAGCCCCTCGGGTAGCGCCCGCTCCCGGCAGCCTCCGCGCCCGCTCATGTGATTGGCTGAAAGGGGCGGGGCCGGGGGCGGGGCGCGCACGGGCGGAAGCGGCCGGGACGGCGGAGGCGACGGTGGCCGCGTAGGGTCAGATTTGTGCGAGAGCGGCCGCCGGCGGCCTTCGTCTGGCTGAGGCGCGGCGGCCCCCGGCAGAGGGTCGCGCTGCCTGCGGGACGTTGGTTTGCGGCAGGCCGCGGGCTGGCGCTTGGCCCCCGGCCTGGCAGGGGGAGGCCGATCGCTTCGTCCCACACACGCCCACAGCCCGCCGGGGCCGGCCCCTCGCCCGGCGGAGGCAGCGCTCGTTCAACGAGCGGGGAGCTGGGTCACCGGGGTTTTGCGGAGCTCTTACAGGCCGTGAGCGGTCAGGGGCAGTTTAATGCAGAATTGTTAACACACACCCCAGCAAAGCAGTTCTGGAGTTTTTCTATTTTTTTTAAAAAAGCCAGAATGGTTAAAATGCAAAGGCTTGTTTGGGATGCCTCTGGCGCACCTGTCACTGCTCAGTTTTATGCATGAAATGAAAATCGTGCAAAATAGCTTCACTTTAGAGATTTGCCTATTAAAGTAGGGTATTATACAAAGTCCTGCTTCGGTATTTGAAACCTGAGTATGGAAGTGACATGGAAGGAAGACAATAGTGATGGTCAGTGACAAGAAAGAGTAATTTTGACTATGTTCTTTACAAATAGTGCTGTAGCAGGGTTGGCTTTTAACATGTCCTTGGGACAGGGCTTGTAAACATCACGAAAAAGCCCTTACATCTTTGTTAATCAGGTGTTAGCAAGACTATAAGAGAGCATGATCTCAACAGTAAGATTTTGGAAATCATTACCCACTATCTGAGTGTTTGACAGGGCTGTCAGAAGCAGGAACTTTTTACAAATTACTGAAGTAAGCCAAGTAACTACAGGAGAGCTTATTCTGAGGAAAGACTTAGACCATGTGCTCACTTCTTCCTAAATGCAAATGTCAGAGGCAGAGATGTTATCATCGCTTCGATTGATAGATGGGAGATCACACGTTATTTTTCAGATGTATGATTTACAAAGGCATAAGAAGCCAAACCTGCCGCTTCTCCCACTGCCAGCAGTACTCTTTATGTGCAACTAATTACCATGGTAAATCTTCAAGTATAAGAACCTTTCAAAAAAAAGCAAAAGGAAAATGAGGTTATTTTTATAGTTGATATTACAGAATTAACACATCTTAACTGAAAACCAAATAAAACTCTGTAGTGGGTTGACCTTGGCTCGGTGCTAGTTTCCCACCAAATCCACTCTATTAGTCCGCTCTTCAACTGGACAGGGGAGACAAAAACTGAAACAAAAGGCTCGTGGGTCGAGATAAGGACAGAGAGATCACTCACTGGTTCCTGTCACAGGCAAAACACTCAACTTGGAGAAATTAATTTATTGCCAATCAAATCAGAGTAGGACAATGAGAAAAAACTTCAACCTTAAAACACCTTCCCCCTACACCTCCCTTCTTCCCGGGCTCGACTTCAATCTCAGGTTTCTCTACCTCCTCACCTGCTGTGGCACAGGGGGATGGGGAAGTTCATCACACATTATCTCTGCTGCTCCTTCATCCTCAGGAGGAGGACTCCTCACACTCTTCCCCTGCTCCTGCGTGGGGTCCCTCCCACGGAATACAGTTCTCCACAAGCTTCTCCAACATTAGTGCTTCCCACAGGCTGCAGTTCTTCTTCACAAATGCTCCAGCATTGGTCCCTTCCACAGGGGGTAGTCCTTCGGGAAGAGACTTCTCCAGCATCAGTGCCCTGTGGCACAAGTCCTGCCAGCAAACCTGCTCTAGTGTGGGCTTCCCGCAGGGTCACAGCTTCCTTCAGGCATCCACCTGCTCTGGTGTGGGGTCCTCTGCAGGCTGCAGGTGGATATCTGGTCCACCATGGACCTCCATGAGCTACAGGGGCACAGCCTGCCTCACCATGGTCTCCACCGCGGGCTGCAGGGGAATCTCTGCTCCTCCCCCTCCTTCTTCACCGACCTTGGTGTCTGCAGAGTTGTTTCTCTCACATATTCTCACTCCTCTCTCTTCTGAGTGCTGCTGGCATTGTGCAGTTTTGGGTCTTTTTTCCCCCTCTTCACAGAGGCACTGTCACCATCGCTGATGGGGTCAGCCTTGGCCAGCAGCAGGTCCATCTTGGAGCCGGCTAGCATTGGCTCCATGTGGAAGACCAACCCACATATTGATGAGATGCCTTATTAAGTCAGCAAACAGAAGCCAGAAGCCGTGAGGACGTGGCAGTACAAAAATGGGAGAAAGAGGAGAAGCCTCTCTCTGCCGTGCCACGCCGGGAAGCGCATCGCTGCCACCACTATCGACGTAGCTGTTGCCACCGGAGAGCGGCCACGGCTGTGTCCTGTTTGCTGCCGCCACAGCCATGTGCCATCCCTGCTGCACGCACGCTCCCAAATGCGCTGCACAATTGCTCCCGCCGGGCCCGCGTGTCACCACCGGAGAGACTCTGGGCGCGCAATCGCTCCAAGTCACTCTGAGCTGAGCCACCTTGCTGAGCCCGCTGAGCCCGCCGGAGCCAGAACCAGGGAAGTCCCCGCTGCTCTGGGAGGCTGTTTCACGCCACCGCTGCTGGAGCTGCGCCAAGCCTAACCGAGCCCCATCACTGCTGCCGTTGGAACCGCCGAGCCTGCCGGCCGGGGCATCACCACCCCAGCCCCACAGGGACTATTGCCGAACGCCGAAAGGGTAGACAATGATATATACGTACACACACCCCCACACCACACCATCCACACACACGAGTTATATTTTTGACATAATTGAGTTCTCATTTTGCCCTATCCCCTCCGTTGCTTCCAGTTCTTCTCAGGGAAGGAGGAGTGAGTGGGTGGGTGTGGCATCCCTTGGTATCATAATATTTCCGTAGAGTAGGCACGGTTTTATTCAAATATATTTGGTAATAAACTTGTTGAATACTCGCTGGTCTCAGTAATTGCCTACGAGCTCGGTGGGAAGGTATCTCGCTTTGCCCTCGATTCCCCCTCAAGGAGGCGGTTCACGGATGTCCGCGCCCGACCATGACACTCCATCAGACACAGGAAAAGCTTTCAGCAGCTTCTTAAACAAGTCACCCCAATGGTGGTGAAGCAAACTCAGTACAAACTCGGGAAAATAATATCCAATTGTTTTCCCTAACAAATTCAGTTGTTAGTTATTGATTCAATGTAGGCAGTAAGATAAAAACTAATAAACCACACAACTCACTGTTTTTCAGGATTGAGTCTTGGGAATGTTATCCAAAAGCTGCTAAATATTGCAGAAAAAAAAATATTTTGGCTATAATTGGTTTTTAGAAGAAAGTAAAGGCAAACATTCTGCAGATATTTATGGCTTATTCACATTTGGAAATTCCCCAGAGCTATTCCAAAATAAAGTTTTCACAGATGCTTTTAAAGTATGACCTCCACATGGGCACTTGGGAAGAAGAGTGCTTCTCCTCTGTTCCTCTTAAGCCATTACTTTAGAACAGTGCATGCATTACATGTAGTAGATTGAAGTGGATCAGAAGAAGTCCTGATCCTGTTCACAAATGACTTGACATTAAAAATTATTTTAAAATTCTGATCATCATTATATCTTTCTGGCAGAGATTCAATTTTCAATTCAAATCTCTGGCAGAGATTCAAATTTCCTGTGGCTATTAGTGATCTTAGTAGCCATTACAGAGGGAGAAATGATTCATTTTTACTGTAAATGTGTTGGGTTTTTTAATTAGAGTAGCTCTGCGTTCTAGACCTACATTTGTGTGCTCAGAATTTATTCTCTGTGTATGAAAACACGTTGCAGACGTTTTATTTTTACCCAGTATTAGGAATTTAGTGCTTAGAATTTCTGTCGTGGCATCGTCCCCCAGTATGGCACTGTCCAAAGGACTGGTTCTGTCCCAGTAGTTTTCTCCAGCTCTGCCATCCTGTGGGCTGTGCTGTCCTACATCAGGGTGCTGAGAACCTTTGATGCTGCCTCTGACTTGCCTGCTGTACAGAGGGATAAAAACCCCTGTCTTCCATGAACACAGTAGCTCAGGGTGTGGTGTCCCAGATCTGCTGCTAAAAATGGTGTAGCCAAAGAGGATTCAAACACTACTGTCTTTTTTTACGATGCAGAAGGCACATTAGAAGGAATATATCATTGCTAAGTGGTTCCTGCAGTCTGCTGTGTACAAGTAGCCCTCTGAGTTTCGCTACCTTCCACAGATCAGGAAGAGCTCTTGAAGTGCCCTTCTGCAGCTTGCAACACAAACAAAAGACGGCACACATGGCCAGAAGAAAGAACAACTCATTCTGTGCTGAATCAACACAGGTTTTCCCAAAAGACAATGGAAAAAACCAACGCTGAAGGAAGATTTTACACGGCAAGGCAACAACTGGCCCCAAGTACCTACCAAGCTTGTAGGTACCAAGCCCATGGTGGCTGGAATGCAGCCCAGGCAATCCTCTGACTTGCAGACACGCTGGCTGAAGCAGAAGGTCAGATATGAAGCTGCAAGGGTTAAACAGTAAGGTTGGCCCAGCCATGTCTCAAAACATGTCATAAAGATGAGTAGATGGTAACAGATGGTCAGTCTCCATTCTCCTCTGAATCTCCCCGCCAACCTGAGGAGCCCAGAGGCTTTTTTGATGGGCATGGGATGGGAGCGTGTGGTCATGCAGTTCTCCTTCCAGGCATGATAAAAGAGCTCCTCCTGTGAACACATTGCAGTACCTAGAGAGTAGCTCTTGATTCTGCTCTGAGCAGGAATACCGAAGTAATAGCTCTCTAGAACCAATCTTTTGTTCCCCATAGCAGCAGCCATCTACCACTCCCTGCCCAGGGTTAACCGCAATCTTTCATTCTTTGCCAGTGTTGCCCCAAGGCTTTTAATTTAAAAGCCTCTTTTTATTGACAGATGTAAATCTAAAAAGAATCAGTGTATGCTATTCATATATATATGGGGCCTGCACATTAAAAGAGAGAAAAAAAAATAGAAGAAAATAAGAAAGGAAGGAAAGCAAGTGGGTCCAACCACAGCACCTTGGGAGACCTTGACCTTGGCTCCTCACGCCACAAAACTTAGGGACAGGTATAATTCTTCTCACTTTCCTCATAAGTGGAGCTTGCTCACTCACTTTCACACACTCTCACACTTTCCTTCTCTTTACCTAATCATCAGAGCCTTCTACCTTAACTTAGTCATCCTTTGCTGTCCGTTTCTTGTAGTTGGATAATATTCCAGATCCTGGGGGCCCTTTGTGAGAAGAATTCCTGGTTTTGCCCCAACTTGATGAAACTGACTCAATAAATTAGCAAAGGAATAAGGAACTGATTCTTAGTGTGTAGGCACCGTTTGAACTCATTTCCCCAAACCAGTTTCATCTTTGCAGTCACATGCAGAAGCCCTACGTGTAACATGGCCCGATGTCGCCATTCTTACAGGAGTATATGGCTTAGTACAGGGGTAGCGCACGCCTTTGACTTGTAGGCGGTCAAAAGCAAGTAGGTACGTGTCACGTAGATGCAAAGCAAGCTCTGGTTGCAGCATATGTACACAGAAGTGTAGATGAATAACCAAAAGTATGAATTACAACCAGTTAATTAAAACCAGTTTGTTAACATTCTGCTCTGATTTCACCAAGCTTAACTGTCAGAGCGATTTGAAACTTAAGCAATGTGAAGAAAAATTAAAACAAACAAAAAGGCAATGGGGTAATCGTTAGGGAAGTTCAATGCAGAGACAGCTAAGGATGTGAAAATGCATTGTCAGGCAGATGTCTAATTTCAGATTTTTTCATTATGTAATCATGAACATACTTCAAATTAAAGAAAAAAAAAGCTTTTCCATGCTATGCCATGAAAATACACAGTATTTTCTGTCTAACAGAAAGCTTTCTTTTTTATACCATGCTATAGCAAAACACGAATGAAATCCTGATCCAAAGCTACCTTTTCAGTTTAGTTTGCAAAAAGTTTACAGTAAGTTAGACCATACCATGCCATGTATGAAAACCGACCTTCCCGTAAGTCCTTGCAAGGCGATTTGTGCGCACACTCCATCAGCAGCACGATGCTGGGGTGGGAGCTGGGGCTTCACACCACAGAATCACAGAATCACACAGAATCACAGAATCATTATGGTTGGAAAGGGCCTCCAGGGTCATCAAGTCCAGCCTCTGTCCCAGCATCTCTCTAACCACTACACCATATCCTCAAGCACCACATCTATTCGTTCTTTAAACACCTCCAGGGATGGTGACTCCACCACCTCCCTGGGCAGCCTGTTCCAGTGCCTAACCACCCTCTCAGTGAAGAATTTCTTCCTAATATCCAATCTAAACCTCCCCTGACACAACTTGAGGCCATTTCCCCTTGTCCTATCATCACTAATTTGAGAGAAGAGACCAACACCAGCCTCCTTTTAGGTAATTGTAGAGGGCAATGAGGTCTCCTCTCAGTCTCCTCTTTGCTCGACTAAACCAGCCCAGTTCCCTCAGCCGCTCTTCATAGGGCATGCTTTCCAGCCCTTTCACCAGCTTTGTTGCCCTTCTTTGCACCCGCTCCAGCAGTTAGGGTTTTGCTGTTTGTTTGTTCTTATTCCCTCAAGGCTGTGGAGTAGTTTGAGGAGTTTGGAAAGAACAGTTAATGCTGCTAGTAGGTAAAATGCCTACTATGGATGGATTATGGCTTTTCCTTCAAACCTGCAACAGTAGTTGCTTAGATTGATGCAAGCAGAGCAGTTACCCTTGCTTCAGTTTTGTGGCCAGTTGTTAGACTTCTCTGCCCTTTGCGTATCTCACCTCTACCCAGTAGATAGCTCATTTAAGCCTTCCTCCTTGCTTTGTTTTCAGTGTTTTTGTTTTGCACTCTGATCAGGACCTTGTTGGTGCCTGCAACTCGGGTTCAAAAGGACAGCACAATTCTAGTCTGTCCTGTCTGTGGAACATGGACTCATGCCTGATTGATGCTTGCAGAAGCAAACCCTATGCTGCCCTGCTAATGTCCTTCTTCCTGATTATTTGTACCAGATCAATCACAAATACCTGGAAGGGTGTGGGGCCTGGTGGGACTACCAAACACTGATTTTGGTCACAGTCAGGCAAGAGAAAATTGCTTACTATTTATCTAGCTGTTGACTTTTAGCATTATTGCACCACATTCTTCTAGACGCAGTTTGAATCTTTAAGTGGACAAGGCTTTTGCTTTGGTTTGGTTTAGTTTTGAATAACATTTGAGGATATTCAGATTTGGTTATGAGTACTGCTTCTCTCAAGGAGTGCTGGGTTTTGGCGTTGCAGAGGGCAGATTGAGCAGGGGATCCCAATGCATGACACCTCTGCCACCCTAGCTGCTCTAAACACAAGAAAATGACAATGAGCTACTCTGTCCACCACGCAATCAGAGAGTTAACATTTAGAACTTAAATGCATCAGTTTCGCTCTTAATGTTATGACCTGGTGTCTAATGACTTGACAGAGATCAGGGTAGCTGGGTGGTTCTGAGGCCTAAAACCAAAAATGGATAAAGCTCTCACTGCATGCAGCATATTTTATCAGTTTATGCCAGAGGTCCCATTTGCCCTTGTTTCTTTTGCTCATTTTGCTTTTAAAAAGTTGGAAAGAAAGCAATTTTAATGGAGTGCCTAGGAAAGCAGATAGATTGCCTGTCATGTATGCAAATAATCACTTGCAATACAGGCTATGTTATCATGTCAAGAACTCTGAGGCGTTCTGGGTTTTCAGATGTGGAGTTCTCTGTCGTATGTTAAGGATTAGCCTAATGTAACAGACGTGCTTAGGAAATAGCTTGCACATGAAGTAGCATTGACCTTTTTCCTTCCCCAAATCAGACTGAAAATGTTATAATGAATTTTCATAAACCAAAGCTCTAAAACGATTTTAAATTTGGAGATGGCAGGTTGAGTGGAAGATTTAAGTGGTCAGTCAGATACTGTATTTGATTTTAGCTTTCAATACAGGAGCAGTAATCAATAATTTCAACTTCATATCAAACTAAAGAACACAGTGAACATTTTTCTGACTGTATCAGGCATTGCCAGACTGAACATTTTTCAGAAATCTTCATTTCATTGCATTGTCTGGTCCAGTGGTGCTACTAGTTACCCATTTTGCCGAGCAGGGTGTGCAAGGCTTAGGTCTTACATATACTGCTAAAGCCAAAGAGAAACATTCAGGTACTGCAAGAAGCATTTCATGCTGCAAAAGAATTATTAAGGCAAATTTTCACCATTTGATTTGAACAGATTTTACATAAAGGTAAACATGTTTACCCA